>LS990917.1:19592227-19714727 GCA_900464855.2 Musa schizocarpa
TTCGCTCGCTGTCCGCCACTCGCTGCTCGCTCGCTCCACCAAAAATGGCCAGTTTTGGCCCCTTTTTGGGCTGTTTTGGCCAGTTTTCGGGAAGTTCTTGCGTGCCGCGACGAACGACGTTAGCGGGGCAAAACCTCAGCCATCTTCGCACCCTGGAAGCCTCGGGTGGCACAGGGCTGGATGGGGCATTCGTATAGCAGGGACGGTGCTGCCTCTCGCTTCGCTCACTGTCCGCCGCTCGTGTAACATCCCTCATTTTCTGAATTTTCGTATAAGTTTCTAGTGATAATGTAAGTATCTATTTCAAATTTGACAAAAGAGCTAGAGTATGAATCAGAGATAACTTATTCTTAAGATTTGGGGGATTTGTTCAAACAAGAATCTGAGGACCTATGTGTTAACCCTGAGGACCAAATCGCGAATATAATAAAAACAAGGACTAAACTGCAAAACACACAAAATAACAAATCCCACCGCTTAAGCCACTCTGCCTTCGTTCTTAAGGAACCAGAGAAGGCAGCTGCTGTGTGGAAGAACAGAGAAAGAAAGAAAGAAGAAGAGAAAAGAAAGGGAGAAGAAGAAGAAGAAAAATTGGGGCTTTGAGGTTTCTTACTCAATCTTCTCAATTGGGGGTCAAAAATTCTCATAGGCAAGTGTTCTAACCCCATCCTACAGAATATTAGCTTCTGTTCTTATGTTGGTTCAAAAAGATCTGAAATATTTCCATTTAGAACCGGAAATGTCTCTCTTTGGACATAGAACCAAGAATTCTGAAATTTTTCGTTAAACTGACCCCTATATACTGTTCCAGCTATAATTTTTGGTACGAAAAGCAGATTTGGGCAGGACCTAGTTTGTTTGAAAACAGACTCTTAAATCTTTCTTTTGACACAGATTTTGAAGATTTTGAACACCGACTACTTACCCAAACATATGTTTCTAATGAGCCAATAGATGCTGCAAAACAGAGATCAAAATTTCTGACCTTTCAATACTAAAATACTTATAAGTTCCTGTTGGAAATTCTAAATTATAACAAACTGACTTCGTCCGAAACTAGACTTGAAAAACTTTCTTTTGAAATATAGTTTGAAAATTTTGGAATTCAAATGCCTACTCTAATATCTGTTGAATCCGACCCTATGTATTCTGCAAAACAGTGATTGTGTTTTTGACCTTGCATTACCAAATAAAAGGTAACTCCTTGTTGGAAACCATGATTCGTACGAAACTTGTTTCAATAGAAAACAGATTGATATATCTTTCAACAACAGCTTTCTTAAGGGTATTGGAGCATAATTGATAATCTGAAGTATTTGTTCTATGTGCCACTGGAATTCTGTCAGAAATTGAGCTTCGGTCGATTTCGCGTATTCTGTTTCATTCCTTTGGAAATTGAATTCATCTAACCTTCTTATTTGAATTGAGCTAAATATGATTGCTTGGAATCCTTGTATACCTTGCTTTCATTTCATTCTAAATCTGAATACATTGGTGAGAAAATTGTTGCTTGCATCGTATTGTCTCGTAAAGGCACATGTACGTTTTGTTGTTCCGCGTGTGCTTCCGATATATGCTACTTATTGATCAAACTGCCCTCTTGTACTCTGGTGTTTGTGGGATTTATGTGGACCTTTGCCAGAAATGGTAAAGGGTATGTGTTTAGAGCCTGCGATGCTCTGCCGCCTCTGGCTTCACCTAGACGTGGGTGGATGGAGCTCCCAGACGTGGGAGACTTCTGTATGGTGGTCATTCAGAAATGGATGAATCGCATTCTGTCTATGGACCCACTACACCTTCTATATGTTTGATATGATATCCAGAGCTTTGGTTATGTGTTTCTATTCATGCTTTGGATAAGAATGATATGAATGCAACGTCAAAGACGACGTTTGAGCTTCTGTTCGGTATTTGTTATTGATATGCTTCGAACTGGTTCATTCATTGTTGATATACTTCGAAATATTTCATACGCCATTGATATGCTCCGAGACATTTCATATGCCATTGATAAGCTCCGATTTTGTTTCATTTGTCATTGATATGCTCCAATTACTCTATGCCCCCTTCTGTTATGAACCAATTATGTATGATTGAAATGACAATTGTGATTCTGCACCTAATGATATTACGTCTATGAATTCATATGTTCTGCCTTGTATTTTGAAACTTTATCTCTTTGGAAATTGTCCTCTTTTGACATGGATATGTTAGTCACTTGCTGAGCTCTTTATGCTCACCCCGTTGTTGTATAAATTTTTCAAGATAGCGTATCGCTTGCTTAAATGTTAAGATGGGGCCGAGGCAGTAGAAAGTTAGAAGATTTTGGGCAGATCTTTATTAGCATATATGTACTTGTTGTGTGAGCCACTTTGTATCTAATCAAATGTTGACGATGAATCCAAACTTGTGGATTTTGTGTATGTTAAAGGATCTCTCATGTTTAGGATTTTGGAAAGTTAAGTTAAATTTGTGTAATGACATGACTTATGGTAAATGTTGGTTTGGTGACTGCTTAGATTTCCCCACTTGTAAATTTATACTCGGGTTATTATTTTGATGAGTGGAGTTCAGATCGTATGAAATTTCGTGTGATGGGTGGTATATTTATGAACTGCACAGGGTTTATAAATTGTAGACTATAGAGGTGAAATTTTGTTCTATATGTTTTCTTAGTGACCTCAAATGTGTGTTTGGATCCTGGATTGATTTGTTTTCTTGAGTTTTAAATATTATGGATATTTTTGAGGGAGCGTGACAGCTCGCCACTCGGTCGCTGAGGCAAAAATGGCCAGTTTTGGCCAGTTCTTGCTTGCGGTGGCGACCGATGTGAACGGAGCCAAACGAAAGCCATCTCAGCACCCTGGAACCCCCCAGGTGGCACAGGGCTGGATGGGGCATTCATATAGCTGGGACGGTGCTGCCTCTCGCTTCACTCGCTGTCTACCACTCGCCGCTCATTCGCTCAGCCAAAAATGGCCAGTTTTGGCCCTTTTTTAGCTGTTTTGGGCAGTTTTTTGGCAGTTCTTGCGTGCCGCAGCGATCGACGTGAGCAGAGCAAAACGTCAGCCATCTCAGCACCCTGGAACCGCCCAGGTGGCACAGGGCTGGATGGGGCATTCGTATAGCAGGGACGGTACTGTTTCTCGCTTCGCTCGCTGTTCGCCACTCCCTGCTCGCACGCTCAGCCAAAAATGGCCAGTTTTGATCGGTTCTTGGGCTGTTTTGGCCTGTTTTTGGGCAGTTCTTGTGTGCCGCGGCGACTGACGTGAGCGAAGCAAAACGTCAGCAATCTCAGCAACCTGGAACCTCCCGGGTGGCATAGGGCTGGATGGGGCATTCGTATAGTAGGGACGGTGCTGCCTCTCGCTTCGCTCACTGTCCGCCGCTCGCTCGCTCAGCTAATAATGGTCAGTTTTGGCCCGTTTTTGGGCAGTTCTTGCATGCCGCGGTGAACGATGTGAGCGGAGCAAAACGTCAGCGATCTCAACACCTTGGAACCCCCCGGGTGGCACATGGCTGGATGGGACATTCGTATAGCAGGGACGGTGCTGCCTCTCGCTTTGCTCGCTGTCCGCCGCTCGCTCGCTCGACCAAAAATGTCCAGTTTTGGCCCCTTTTTGGGTCGTTTTAGCCAGTTTTTGGGCAGTTCTTGCGTGCCACGACGAATGACGTTAGCAGAGCAAAACGTCAGCCATCTCAGTACCCTGGAAGCCCCGGGTGGCATAGGGCTAGATGGGGCATTCTTATAGCAGGGATGGTGCTGCCTCTCGCTTCGCTCGCTGTCCGTCGCTCGCTGCTTGCTCGCTGAGTCAAAAATGGCCAGTTTTGGCTAGTTTTTGGGCAGTTCTTGCTTGCGGCAGCGACCGACGTGAGCGGAGCAAAACGACAGCCATCTTAGCACCCTGGAACCCCCTGGGTGGCATAGGTCTGGATGGGGCATTCGTATAGCAGGGACGGTGCTGCCTCTCGCTTCGCTCGCTGTCCGCCGCTCGCTCAACCAAAAATGACTAGTGTTGGCCCGTTTTTGGGCCGTTTTGGCTAGTTTTTGGGCAGTTCTTGCGGGCCGCAGCGAACGACGTGAGCGGAGCAAAACATCAGCCATCTCAGCACCCTAGAAACCCCCGGGTGGCATAGGGCTAGATGGGGCATTTCTTAGCGGGACCTCAGCCTGCTAACTTGCTACGCGGAGGCATCCCTTCGCGGCTAGCTTCTTAGAGGGACTATAGCCGTTTAGGTCACGGAAGTTTGAGGCAATAACAGGTTTGTGATGTCCTTAGATGTTCTGGGCCGCACGCGTGCTACACTGATGTATTCAACGAGTCTATTGCCTTGGCCGACAGGCCCGGGTAATCTTTGAAAATTTCATCGTGATGGGGATAGATCATTGCAATTGTTGGTCTTCAACGAGGAATTCCTAGTAAGAGCGAGTCATCAGCTCGCGTTGACTATGTCCCTGCCCTTTGTACACACCGCCTGTCGCTCCTACCGATTGAATGGTCCGGTGAAGTGTTCGGATCGAGGCGACGGGGGCGGTTCGCCGCCCGCGACGTCGCGAGAAGTCCACTGAACCTTATCATTTAGAGGAAGGAGAAGTCGTAACAAGGTTTCATAGGTGAACCTGCAGAAGGATCATTGTCGAGACCCACTGACGAGGACGACCGTGAATGCGTCAACGATTGCTCGTCGGGCTCGTCCCGACAACACCCCGAATGCCTGTTCGCCCTCGGGCGGGACGACCGAGGGGATGAACTACCAACCCCGCTATGGATAGCACCAAGGAACACGAACATTGAAGTCAGAGGGCCTCACTGCATGCAGTAGGCTACAATTGAACACGAACATCGAAGTCGGAGGGCCTCACTGCATGCAGTAGGCTACAATTCCGACGGTGACCCCATTGGATGACTCTCGGCAACGGATATCTCGACTCTCGCATCGATGAATAACGTAGCGAAATGCGATACCTGGTGTGAATTGCAGAATCCAATGAACAATCAAGTCTTTGAACGCAAGTTGCGCCCGAGGCCATCCGGCTAAGGGCACACCTGCCTAGGCATCATGCTTTTGACGCTTCGTTGTTGCTCCCTCAGGGGGGGCGAGGGCGAACACGGAGGATGGCTCCCCGTGCCGGAAGGTGCGTTTGGCCGAAGAGCGGGCCATCGATGGCAGCAGCTAGGGCTGCAGCACCTCTGTTTCCTGCAGGCGGAAACAAAGGAGACGAGGTGTCGGGCATTGGGAAGGAGAAGAAGAAGAAGAGGAAAAAGAAGAAGAGAAAAAGAAAAAAAAAAAAGAAGGATGGCTGCGGCATGAGCTGCAGTGAGAAGGTGTGGGGTGTCGGGTAGGAGAAGGGAAGAAGAGGAGAAGAAGAAGGAGAAGAAGGAGAAGAAGAAGAAGAAGAAGAAGAGGAAGAGAAGAAGTAAAAGTGGGTGAAGTGACGGGACCTCTATTTTCTGCAGGAGGAAACAGAGGAGTGGAGGTGCTGTGTGTCAGGAAGAAGAAGGGAAGGAAGGAGAAGAAGAGAAGAAGAAGAAAGGAAGGAGAAGGAAGAGGAGAAGGGAAAGAAGTAGCATCGGCTGCGGCTGTGGCAGCTGCAGCTGTGGCAGGGAAAGAGGGAGAGGAAAGAAGAAGGGAAGGAGAGGAAGAAGAGAAGGGGAAGAATGGACTGCGGTTGCGGCGATGGCAGCTGCAGTTGGAAGAGAAGAAGGAGAGGAAGATGAGAAGGGGAGGAAGAAGAGGCTGCGGCCGTGGCTGAGGCTGCGACTGCAGCAGTGCAGCTGGGAAAGAAGAGAAGGAAAGGAAGAAGAAGAGAAAGGAAAAGGGAAGAAGAGAGGAAGACGATAAGGGGAGGCAACTGCGGCAGTGGCAGCTGCAGCTGGAATTGAAGGAGAGGAAACAGAGTAGTGAAAGAAGAAGAGGTTGCGGCTGCGGTGCGGCTGCAATGTTTGGGAAAGAAAAAAAAAGTAAGAACGAGAGAAGAGAGGAAGGAAGTAATACAGTGGAACAGCTTTCTCCCACGAGCGAAGGGCGACGACACTGTAGAGGCGATCAGATCTCCCAAGGATGATGGTACTGTAGCGGCGGCGACGACACTGTAGCAGTGACCAGATCTTGGGCGATGGTACAGTAGCGGCGACCAGATCTAGGGCGACGACACTGTAGCGGCGACCAGATCTCCGTAGCGTCCGCTTCTCCCAAGGGCGACGATACTGTAGCAGCAACCAGAAATCCCTAGGGCGACGGTACCGTAGCGGCGATCTAATATACTGCAACGGTGGCTTTTCCCAATGGCGTCGTTTCTGTAGCGGCGACCAGAGGGATCAAACATGGCAGCGATGGCCCCTAGGGCTGGTGATGGTGGCGAGAGGGTTGAAACGATGGCAAGGCTCCCTACCGCTACCCCCCAAGTTGCTCTTCCAACATATCCTATCCAGAGAGAAACTCCTTCGACCAAGCAGCCATCAAAGCAGGTCGCGCTCTAGATCGCGGCAGCCTGCTCTCATTTCCAGCGATCCTCGGCCTTGGACTAGCCTCTTCAAGGCTCCGGTTGGAAGTCCAGATCTAAGCTTGGAATTCTTTACTCCGTAGTTCAGTGATAAGAAGATTGTCAGATATGACGATCACTGATTCAAGAGAGCTTATTGAGACATGGTCTATGGCGATTGTTGGCTATGTGGTAGGTCTCAAAACATCTTATTTCCCACTATCCTCATTTATCAAAACTTCGATGAGGAATATCTTCATTTGATCTTCATATGTTTGAGAAACGGATTCTTTGTTTGCAAGCTATACTCAAGAAGATTTGCAAATAATCCTCAAAGGATTACGGACTATCCGCCATCATCCAATGATTCTCTGACGTTGGTCTCCTGATATCCGTTTGGAGTTAGATAGCCTACAGTCTATTCCATTATGGGTATCCTTTCAAGGACTGCCTCTACATCTTTGGAGTCAACGCTTTTATTGCAAAGTTATGCAGCACTGGGACACGGCCGCTCTACATCGACAAAAGCAACAAACAGCTTCAGACGAGATTAGCATTTGCACGAGCATGTGTGCTGGTTTCTTCCGATGAAGATCTTCCTAATGAGGTTTTCTATCGGATCTTGACGGGAACACTCGGAAGGTACATGTCTCATATTCCCCTGAAGCCACAACGATGTCGTCGCGTTGCTTATCTTTTGGTCATGAAAATGGAGCTTGTCGAAAAACCCCAAATCCAACCACAAAGGTCTATCGACCACGCCAAGCCTCAAAGAACAAAGTGATTCTTCTCTAATGGCGGTAACCGATGGTGGCTTAAAACTATTGAGCATTCCGACTCGCAAAGGAAAGCACCGCGACGTAAGGACAATTCCAAAACTTTATCTCTACCTATAATGTCAGAGCCTTCCACAACAGAGGTTTCCCATGGTACTAGTGAATAGGAGAAACATAAGTCAGGAACTTCATCTCTTCCAATATCATCGGATCCATCCACACTAGCTCAACGAACTCAAGTCCAAGCAAATCTCGCTAGCAAGGATATTATTCCTCAACAAACTCAGGCCACAACAAACATTGCCAACAAGGATATAATGTCTCAACAAACTCATGCCCCAACAAACCTCTCTAGCCAGACTACTCCAACAAGTACTATCCAGGATATTGTGATGCAACAATCTTATCGAGCTTCAACAAACCCTGCCAATCAAGACCACATGATTCAAGGTATTTTAAAGTTTAAAAATCTGCAAGCTGTAGATGAAGTGGATAAATATAGGAATAAAGCCATAAAAGGTAAGGATATTGTGCGGGAGGAAAATACAAAACCCAAGGATAAGAAAAAGGATGGTACAATCCATCCAAAGTCGTTAGGATGAATACCTTACTATCTTTTACTAATGAAGATAACATGCTTGGAATGTTCATGGACTTAATAAGTCGGAGAAATATCGGAGCTCAACAGAATAATCAAGTCTGCCGATGTGATATTGTTATTCTAGTGGAAACGAAAATTAAACAATTCTTGGCTTCAAGCTCTAAAGAATTTAATATGGCCGGACGCTTAAACTGTTTACCAATGACTCAAATGAAACTTTTGGTAGAATATGGGTCTTATGGCATCCTAACTCTATCAATGCTTGGTTTATTTCTCACTCTTGATCAATTCATTCATCTTAAGGTAGAGGATAAAAAGAATGGTCATCAATTCAATTTCACTAGTATATATGCTTCAAACAAGATGCAAGAAAGAAATACTCTTTGGTCCGACGACTAATATTGTAAATGACTGTCTCAAAGTACCTTGGATTGTTCTTAGAGACTTTAATACTGTTCGGTACATAAATGAAAAAGAGGGGGGTAGACAACTTTGAAAAGCCGCCTTCAAATTTTCAATGATTACATTGACACTGCAGCATTGTTTGATATGAAATCGTCCGGTAATTGGCTCTCCCGAGTAATCAAGGTCCTGCTAACAGAAAAAAATATGGCTTCGACTTGATAGGTGTTTGAGTAATCATGAATGGTTAACAGTTTACCCAGATTCACTTCTTGAGTATGGTGCTCCTTTGTTTTCGACCATTCTTTAATGTATATACACGCAAAAAAGCGACACCAAGAGGCAAGAAACCGTTTAGATTCTTTAACATGTGGAGTACTCATCCTCAATTTCTTGATGTTATCAGATCTGCTTGGAATGTTAATGTGCATGGATCCCCCCACATCTTACATCAAAAAGCTCAAAGCCTATAAAGCAGAACTAAAGGAGTGGAATACAAATACCTTTGGCAATATTAACATCGAGTTCAATTTTGCAGAAAAGGAACTAATGTCATTGCAACATGAGCTGCAACTTCACCAAATGATGAAAATATTATCTACAAAGAGGCGTAAGCCAAAATAACTTCATGCAAGCCTTAAAACAGGAGAAAAGTTTTGCAAAGCAGAAGTCTCGACAAACATTGGCTTACACTAGTGGATTCCAATACAAAATTTTTCTATGCTTCAATTGCTACTCGAAGGGTCATTTAACCGTTTCAGCAAAATGTAGAGACAAAGATGATAATCTTATTGAGAATTTAGATGAGGTTAAAAGCACACACAGAGCAATTTTTTTTTTATTCCTTACTCAATCAAGATGAGAAACCTAATAACATTCATGTGGAGCCGACTAGAAAACTTGATTCAAAAGCTATTTCAATCCTCAATGCCCCAATTACAGATGACGAAATTGTATGTGTTGTCTTTAAGTCACCAAAGCACAAAAGCCCAGGTCCAAATGGATTTCCAGCTGAATTTTACCAAACTGCTTGGTCTATTATTGGAAATGATGTGATCAAGGCTTGCCAACATTTTTTCTCTTCAGGTCATATTCTTAGAGAGATGAATTGCACTTTTATTTCCTTAATTCCGAAGAATGCCGGGGCTGATT
This sequence comes from Musa schizocarpa, assembly GCA_900464855.2. Classification (NCBI taxonomy): domain Eukaryota; kingdom Viridiplantae; phylum Streptophyta; class Magnoliopsida; order Zingiberales; family Musaceae; genus Musa; species Musa schizocarpa. Next base: position 19,601,643 of record LS990917.1, read on the forward strand.
CACTAGAGAACTATCGACCCATATCATTATGCAACTTTATTTACAAGATCATCTCCAAAGTATTGGCAAATAGAATACAAAAGGTAATACACAAGATCATTAGCCCAAATCAAGCTGCTTTCATTAAAGGGAGAAGTATACATCATAACATTTTGCTTGCTAATGACTTGGTCAAAGATTTGCACTCAAAAGCAAGAGGGACAAAAATCTGTTTTAAAGCTGATTTACGGAAAGCCTTTGATTCAGTTAATAGGAAGTTTATCTATAAGATGCTCCTCGATATGAACTTCCCACAGCAATGGGTTAATTGATTCAATCTTGCCTGAAACTCCAAAGTTTTCGATACTCTTTAATGGCTCACCAATTGGTTTTTTTGGGAGCACGAATGGCATCCGACAAAGTGATCCACTCTCTCCCAGATTTTTTACTATTGCGATGGAAGGACTTAGCTGTATGTTGGAACACGCAGTCTTAAATGGCAGCATTAAGGTACCCATTGTTGGTTCTGTTCTTATATCACATATAACATTTGCGGATGACTTACTTATCTTTCTTCAAAATGAACCAACTTCAAAGAAAGAACCCGGCTACTATTATGAATTACTTGGTATGGTTTCTGGACTTCAGTTAAATCATGTGAAAAGTAAAAAGTATATATGAGCCCTTACGTTGAGGATAATGTCTTTATTACACAAACTTTGGGGGTTAGTGAGGGAAGCTTGCCAGTTCCTTATTTGGGTCTCCGCTCATATCCACAGGCATTCACAAATCCCACTCACAAACCTATCTTGCAAAAAAAAATAAAGAATAGAATTTCTTCTTGGAAAAATAGGTTTCTATCAAAAGCAGGACGACTCGAACTCATCCGTTCGGTATTGCACTCCTACTCTATATATTGGTGTAATGCATTTCTTCTGCCTGTTGGACTTCTCCAAGATATTGAACGGTTATTAATGAACTTCTTCTGGAATGGCACAAATGATAAGGCAATGCATATGGTAAATTGGGATAGCATTTGCAAACCGAAAGATAAAGGGGGGCTAAACTTGAGAAATACTAGAGATTGGAATCAAGCATGTCTGGTGCAGCAATTGTGGGATCTTTTGCAAAACAAATGTTCCTTATGGTCACATTGGGTTTCTTCGTCGGGTGGGATGCAGATGTTATAGGCACGAAGAAATCTAGTGATTAAACCCCCATATGGCAACATAATGTCTTTAACTGTAATTTCCTGCATGTGTTGCCGTATTAAGTATCCAAAACAGTTTTGTTGACCAGTCATGATCCAATACATGGTGCTTATCTCTACTGTACTCATTTTATCAAGATGATATTGCTTAGGGAAAAGTATGCTTGTCATAATATGATGAAGAACCTTAGAGTTAAAAGGTAGTAAGTGTTCGCAACTCTTGGGTATTATTCCAAAGTTTGAGTTTTCAAAAATGGTTTCGATAGCTTAAGGGGGTTGCTCCTATTATATTCACATCCCATTTTGTTCTAAAATAGCAGCCCCTATCTTTTTTTCAAGATGCCGATTAGTTCACAAATAGAATTATCAGAGATTCTAATTTGTGTTCCTAACATGTAAGAACTTAGCCTATCGTTCTCTACCCATAGGTTTGCATAAAAGAGCTTAACTAATCGAGGATAAATTGGTTCATCTATTTGTAAGAGAGGTAGGGCCTCTAGATGAGCAAACCACCTAATGGGTTCTAAATCTCCTAGTTCATCAAGATCAACGTAGTTTCCCTTATGGACATATCTTGTTTCAAAGTTTGGAAATCTAAGGGCATCTTCTTTGGATCTAAAAAGATTATGGTCATATGAATCTCCTTCAATCCTTTTCCTTTTTGATCTCTTAGGAGCCATTTTCTAGACAAAATGATAAGAGAAATATGAATTGTAATGAATAGATGACATAAGAAGAGAGTGAAGGGAAGATTTTACCTTATAGAGTGTTTCTTAGATGATGGAGAGTTTGGATCAACAATCTTCCTTCTCCAAGGTCTGTAGAGGTTAGAATGAGGGATTGAGAGAGTTTTGGAGAGTTGGAGCAAGGTTTCCACGGGTTGGGGGCGGTGTCACCGTCGGCCCTAACCCTCTCGGGTTTAAAAGAGTTCTCGGGCGGTGCCACCGCTTGAACAAGCTGTGCCACTGCTTGGCGCCCGAGCGCTCAGGCGGTGCTACCGCCGATTCTGGCGGTGCCACCGCTGGCTGGCCGCAGAAGAAGGAAAAAAAATTTTCTTCCTCCTTGAATTCCAGAGGTCTTTGACGCAAGCAAAGGTTGAGATATTGAGTTGTATTTTCATATTTCATTTGGAATCGAAAGAAGAGGATGAAATCAAATCCACAAACGAGCGGGACAAGGATGAGCCAATTTTCGTAAACTACATTCAAACTTTTTACTTGAAGGGACAATTTAACATGCCCACTTCCCTTCTAATAAATTCAAATTGGTCTTCATTTAGGGCTTTTGTAAATATATCTGCTAATTGATGCTTTGTGTCAGTGAATTCTAGAACAACATCATTGTTAAGGACATGATCGCGTATGAAATGATGCCTAACGTCGATGTGCTTAGTCCTAGAGTGCTGAAGTGGATTTTTAGTAAGACATATGGCACTAGTATTATCACATTTTATGGGGATATTTTTAAAATGAATTCCATAGTCTTCTAATGTATTTTTCATCCATACAACTTGTGCACAGCATGCACTCGAAGCAATGTATTCGGCTTCCGCCGTAGATAGTGCAACTGAATTTTGTTTTTTGGAAGTCCAAGAAACAAGTGCATGTCCTAAAAATTGGCATGTTCCGGATATACTTTTTCTATCAATCCTACATCCCCCAAAATCGGCATCCGCATAAGCCATTAAATCAAATTTTTCGGATTTTGGAGACCATAATCCTAAATTTGGAGTTCCTTTAAGATATCTTAATATTCTTTTAACACTTTTAAAATGAGATAATTTAGGATTTGATTGAAACCTAGCACAAAGTCCTACACTAAACATGATATCTGGTCTAGTTGCGGTAAGGTAGAGTAGACTACCTATCATACCCCTATATGTTTTTTGATCGAAATTTTCACTATTTTCATCCATATCTAACTTAGTCGCAGTACTCATAGGGGTGTTTATTGCTTTTGAATTATCCATGTTAAATCGTTTTAACAATTCTATCGTATATTTAGATTGGTTAAGAAATATACCATCCTTAAGTTGTTTGATTTGTAATCCTAAAAAGAAAGTTAATTCTCCCATTAAACTCATTTCAAATTCATGACTCATAGATTTGACAAATGTTTCACATAGTGATTCATCCGTAGATCCAAAAATAATATCGTCGACATAAATTTGTACAATAAGAAAATTATTTTCAAAATGTTTAATAAATAATGTAGTATCAACCTTGCCTTTGGTAAAATTATTTAAAATAAGAAAGGAACTAAGCCTTTCATACCAAGCTCTAGGAGCTTGTTTCAAGCCATAGAGAGCCTTAGTCAATTTGAATACATGATTAGGAAGAAGAGAATCTTCAAATCCGGGAGGTTGTTCGACATATACTTCTTCGGAAATAAAACCATTCAAGAAAGCACTTTTGACATCCATTTGAAATAGTTTAAGATTATAACAACTAGCATAGGCAAGGAGCATCCTTATGGCTTCTAATCGAGCCACGGGAGCGAAGGTTTCATCATAATCGATACCTTCTTCTTGGTTGAAACCTTTGGCCACTAATCTAGCCTTGTTTCTAACCACGATACCATTTTCGTCTTGCTTGTTTCTAAATACCCACTTAGTACCAATCACTAAATGGTCACTAGGTCTAGGAACAAGCTCCCACACCTTGTTTCTCTCAAATTGATTCAATTCCTCATGCATTGCAATAACCCAAAAATCATCTTTTATGGCCTCGTCAATGCACTTAGGTTCGATTTGAGAGAGGAAGGCGGCATTTGCACAAAAATTCTTGAAAGAGGAACGAGTTTGAACCCCTTTAGATGTATCCCCTATGATTAGCTCCTTTGGATGAGCATCTATATACTTCCATTCCTTAGGTAAGGAAATTTCGGAAGAAGGTGCATCCAAGTTGCCATTTTGAGGAGGGAGTTCATTTAAATTCAAATTATCAAAACCAAGATCATCATCAAAATCATTTTTCTTTAAATTTGAAACTTCACTAAAAACTACATGAATAGACTCTTCAATTACTAAGGTTCTTTTATTAAAAACCCGAAAAGCTTTAGAGACGGAAGAGTAACCAAGAAAGATGCCTTCATCGGATTTAGCATCAAATTTTCCTAAGGCATCCCTTTCATTTAAAATAAAGCATTTACAACTGAAAACTTTAAAATAAGAAATATTCGGTTTTTTGTTATTCCATAATTCATAAGGAGTTTTTGATAAGGATGGTCTTATTAGGACACTATTTATGATGTAGCAAGCCGTATTTACGGCTTCGGCCCAAAAATACTTAGGTAAACTATGTTCATTTAACATAGTTCTAGCCATTTCTTGTAGGTTTCTATTTTTCCTTTCAACTACTCCATTTTGTTGGGGATTTCTTGGAGTGGAGAAGTTGTGATTGTATCCATTAATTTCACAAAAATTTTGAAAGTCACGGTTTTGAAATTCGCCACCATGATCACTTCGAATTGATGAAATCATGAACCCTTTTTCATTTTGAGTGAGTTTACAAAATTTAGAGAAACACTTGAAACAATCACTTTTGTGAGCTAAGAAATAGGTCCAAGTGTATCTAGAGTAATCATCCACAATCACAAAAGCATATTTGCTTCCACCTAGACTAGTTGTATCAATTGGTCCAAATAAGTCCAAATGGATCAATTGTAACGGTCTAGTGGTGCTAATTTGATTTTTTGATTTGAAGCTTGTTTTTATTTGCTTCCCTAGTTGACATGCATCGCATACCTTATCTTTGATAAACTTTATATTTGGAATCCCTCGTACTAATTCTTTAGATGAGATTTTAGATATTGTTTTCATGCTTGTATGGCCTAATCTCTTATGCCAAAGCCAAGCATCATCATTTATGGCGGAGAAATACACTTCATTACTAAGTTCATCAAGATTGATGGTATAGACATTATTTTGTTTTAAAGCAATCATAGTCATGTTATGATTTGGTTTTTCAATAATGCACATATTTGATTCAAATCTAACGATATAACCTTTATCGCATATTGACTAATGCTCAATAGATTATGTTTTAATCCATCAACTAGTAACACATCATCAATGGAAAAACTTGATTTGTTACCTATGGTTCCCTTACCAATGATTTTGCCTTTGTTGTTGTCTCCGAAGGTGACATAGCCTTCGTCCATGCTAGTGAGCTTGGTGAATTGAGATGGATCTCCGGTCATATGCCTTGAGCATCCACTATCAAGATACCATCTCTTGCTCCTAGCATGTGATGGTGTATGTTTCTACAAGAAGGAATTATTTTTAGGTACCCATTTACTTTTGGGTCCCTCAAAAGCTAATCTAGCTTGTTTATCATGTTGTATAGACTTGATCATGGTTCCTTTAGGAACCCAAATCAATTTGTTTGGACTAATTTTCTTGAATGGACATTGGTAAGTAATATGTCCATATTTGCAACAAAAGTTGCAACTGCTTTGGTGTTGAACATGTAAGATAGGACCTTTAATGAAAGTTGTTGGATTTTCGTGAGTACTTCTCACAAATCCGATTCCACTCCTTTTAGGGACATGACCCTTATTTGTAAGGATCATGTTTAAGGACTTGCTACCGACCTCGAATTTCTTCAAGGTGTCTTTAAGTACCAAGTTCTCATTTTGGAGAGTATTTAAATCCTGGCATTTAGCACATGGAGCTAGACTATCATGATATTCAGTTTTTAATTTATCAAAAGCACAAGTAAGACTATCATGCTCCTTTTTTAGCAATTTGTATTTTCTACTAATTGTCTTACATTCATCAAATAACTCATGGAAAGCATTTAATAATTCATTATAAGGTAAATCTGCATTAATTAAATCCGTTACCTCTTCTTCGAAGGCCATTAGGGCATAGTGAGCAACTTGCTCGGTGTTGGACTCCTCTTCTTCGGATGTGTTTGAATTATCCCATGTTGCCTTGAGCGCCTTCTTCTTTGGTGTTCCTTTTTTTGCTTGAGGGCAATCATTCTTATAGTGTCCCGGTTTTTTACATTCATAGCAAATCACTTGGTCCTTCTTTTGTTCAAATTTATTTTTTGTATTATTTTTAAATTTGTTCTTCCTTAAATATTTTTTGAATTTTTGAGTCAAAAGTGCAATGTCATTGTCACTGTCCTCATCACTTGATGTTCCTTTCAAGTGGTCTTCTTGTGATTTGAGTGCCATATCCTTCCTGTTCTTTGGAAGGGGGTTCTCGAGCTCGTCATGAGCTTGACATGTCATTTCGTAGGTCATTAGAGACCCAATGAGTTCTTCAAGAGGAAATGTTTTAAGGTCTTTGGCCTCTTGAATGGCCGTAACTTTTGGATCCCAACTTTTAGGGAGGGATCTTAAGATTTTAGTTACTAGTTCAAAGTTAGTAAAATCTTTACCAAGAGCTTTGAGTCCATTGATGACATCCGTAAAACAGGTGTACATGTCTCCGATGGACTCACTTGGTTTCATTCGGAAAAGTTCGTAAGAGTGCATAAGAATGTTGATTTTGGACTCTTTCACTCAGCTAGTGCCTTCATGAGTGACCTCAAGAGTTCTCCAAATATCAAAAGCCGAATCACAAATTGAAACACGATTAAATTCATTTTTATCTAGTGCACAAAACAAGGCATTCATAGCCTTTGCATTTAAAGCAAAAACCTTCTTCTCCGATTCATTCCATTCGCTCATCGGAAGAGAAGATTTTTGAAATCCGTTTTCCACAATAGTCCAAAGCTCGAAATCCATAGAAATGAGGAAGATCCTCATCCGAGTCTTCCAATACGTGTAGTCCGACCCATTAAACATGGGTGAACGTGTGATAGAGTGTCCCTTATGCATGCCGGAGTAAGCCATCTCTCGTGGGTATTAAACCAAATATGAGAGTGGACCTGCTCTGATACCAATTGTTAGGATCGGAGCGTCACTAAGAGGGGGGGGGGTGAATTAGTGCAGCGGATAAAACTTGAATTTTAATCGATCTTTCGTTTGATAAGAGCGGAACATGAAAATCTTAACTTAAAGGCATATTCTTAAATATGCGCAGCAAAGGTAATAAGGAACTAAAACATGTAGGAAGGTTTGCAGTAATGTAAATTGCAATAACACGCCGATTTTAGAGTGGTTCGGTCAAATGACCTACATCCACTTGCGAGGCCCCTCTTCGATGAGTCTCCCACCTTCCACTAGCAAATCTCTTGAAATGGAATGGCAAATACCCCTCTTACAACCTTTTGCAAACAGTTCAACCTCTTACAAATTTTAAGCAAGAAAGGAGAACTTTCTAGCAAATTGAAATCTAGACTTGCTAACACTTTCTAAGATTTTTCTCTCAATCAATTGCTACTCAAAAAGTTGTAATCTCAGTTGAGATTTGAGGGGTATTTATAGGCCTCAAGAGGATTCAAATTTGGGCTCCAAATTTGAATTCTCATGGAGTTCCCGATGCTGGCGGTGCCACCGCCTGTCAATGGCGGTGCCACCTTTGTCGATGTCGGAAGTCGATCTGCTTTGGCGGTGCCACCGCCTGGCTCTTTCGGCACAGAGGCGGTGCCACCGCCCAGCTCTCGGTGTGGCTGGTGCAACTTGAACCTGCAATGCCACCGCCAAACTCTTTTCTATTTGGATCTGGTTGGGCTTCAACCTTAGCCCAAACCAAGTCTAATTTTAGGCCCAGTTGGCCCCTAACCAGGATATAGGATTATTTCTTAATCCTAATCCTAATTACATGTTAACTACTTAATAAAAACATATTCTAAGCAAATTTTCAACCGCGAACGTCGAGTCTTGTTCCGGCGAGCTTTCCGACGAACTTCTTCCGACAGGCTCCCAGCAAGCTCCCGAACTTGTGATGACTTTAATGAGTAGCCGAGCCTTCCCGGTGATCTCTGTGAACCTCCGACAATCTCTTCGGCAAACTTCCAAAAATCCCGACAGGTTCCCGATTTTTTCTCGGTTGGTTCCGGCAGCATCTCCGACGATTCTTCGAACTCTTAAACGTCCATCGAACTTGACTCCAGTATCCTTGTTTTGTGTTTTCTGGTTATCGTAGTTAATCCTGCACACTTAACTCAATAATATGGATTAGATCAAATAACCCATCAAATGATTTTATCATCAAAATCCGAGATTCAACACTTTTAGGAACAAATGCTAAGTTGGGATTGGCAAAAATTGTTCCTAAGGCTTCAACATATGTTGTTCCAATAGTTTCATCATCCCATGATCCTCTAAAGTAAAGTCCTCTACTTTTCATGGGAATGCCTATCATGTCGCAAATGAATCTATCCGTAATTGAGATGTGTTGTCCTAAAAGATAGGTGGACATTCTTTCTTCTTCATCTATTTGTATGTTGTTGTAAAAAAATCTAACAAGTCTTGGATAGATGGGTTCGTTAATTTACAAAATTGGAAGTAGATCTAAGTTTGCAAACCATTGGATTGTCTCTAAGTCTCTTAGTTCATTTAAATCTACGTATTTTCCCTTATTGACACTCCTAAGTTCGAAAGAGGAAAATTTTTCAGCATGGTATTTTGAATCGAAAAGGGTGAGATCAAAATCTTTTACTAATCTCCTCTTTCCTTTGTCCCTTGAGGATCTTCTAGATCCCATAACTACTGCAGTTTAGAAGAATAGTGATGAGCAAGAGTAAAAAAAAAGTTTAAGGGCTTCTTAGAGAGTACCTTAGTGAGATCTTCAAGAGAGGGAAGGATTGTTGATGTTTTGCTTCGAAATGAGGGGTATTTGGGATGCTAAGAGGGGTGAAATGGGGATGAAGGAGGCTTGGAAGAGTAGAGGAGGGAAGGGAGTGAGTTGGGGTCGGTTTCACCGTCGGCCCTAGCTTGGGTTAAAACGGGCAGAGTTGCGGGCGGTTGCACCTCTGGCTAGAGCGGTGCAACCGCTTGCAACACGTGACAGCTGGAGGTGCTACCTCCAGCTGGGGCGGTGCCACCGCCTGCAGGCGGTGAGCACTTGTTCTGATCAATGTGATCTGATCTGAGAGTTTTTTGTCATGAGAAGAATTTTCATTCAGAGCAATCAACTTTACTTACGTAATTACGTAAGAGTTTTCATTTTAAGGCAAGGACTTTTGCACGATCAAGATAGATATTTTAACGTGCATACTCTCAATGTCGTACACATGTTTGTGATAGTTTGTTCAAGTTGGTAAGCCTTGCAAGTTCATGACAGACTTAGTTACTTCATGATACAGAGTTGGATTCGAAGGTTATGAACGGATGAAATTGATGGGTTCGAAATTCCAGAGGATATGTGAATTTGGGAATCATACGTTTCTAATTCTGAAAAGTCAAATAAAGTTGTATCTAAATCGCATTTGTGATTTTAAATTTATAATCTCCATATGTTATTTAGGCTAGAGAGCATTGCGAGTTCCTTTTTGGATCTTGGGTCATGACTATCGAGAATCAAGGAGCAGAATATTATTTCTTGCTCCAGCCTAAAATTTTTATGTTTTTAATGTTTTTACAGGAAGGGATGATTTTTAGTTACCCATTTGCTTTTGGGTGCCTCACAAATAGATCTACATTGTCTATCATGTTGCATAGAATTTATCATGGTTCGAGGACTTCTCACAAATCCAATTCCACTTCTTTTGGGAACGTGACCCTTGTTTTCAAGGATCATGTTTAATGACTTGCTACCAACCTCGAATTTCTTCAAGGTGTCCTTAAGTAGCAAGTTTTCCTTTTGGAGAGTTTCTAGATCATGGCATTTTATGCATAAGCTTAAACTATCATGATGTTCAGCTTTTAACTTATCGAAATTATAAATAAGACTATCATGCTCTTTTTTTAGCAATTTGTATTTTCTACTAATTGTCTTACATTCATCAAATAATTCATGGAAAGCATTTAATAATTCATGATAAGGTAAATCTGTATCAATTAAATTTGTTACCTCATCTCCGATGGCCATTAAGGCGTAATGAGCAACTTGCTCGGTGTTGGACTCCTCTTCTTCGGATGCGCTCGAATCATCCCATGTTGCTTTGAGCGCCTTCTTCTTGGATGTTCTCTTCTTGGCTTGGGGACAATCACTCTTGTAGTGTCCCGGCTTTTTGCACTCATAGCTAATAACTTGGTCCTTCTTGGGTTCAAGTTTATTTTTTGCGTCATCCTTAAACTTGTTTCTTTTAAAGATTTTTTTAAATTTTCTTGTTAGAAGTGCCAAGTCATCATCACAGTCCTCATCACTTGAGTTTTCTCTCAAGTGGCCTTCTGAAGTTTTAAGTGTCATATCCTTCCTGTTCTTTAGAAGGATGTCTTCTTGCTCTTCATGAGCTTTACAAGTCATCTCGTAGGTCATTAATGACCCGATTAGTTCTTCAAGAGGGAAGTTGCATAGATCTTTTGCCTCTTGAATAGCAGTGACTTTAGGATCCCAACTCTTAGGAAGCGATCTTAGAATCTTATTTACGAGCTCAAAATCCGAAAAACTTTTTTCGAGTCCTTTTAGACCGTTGACGACATCCGTGAAACGGGTAAACATGTCGCCAATGGTTTCACTCGGTTTCATCCGGAAAAGTTCGAAAGAATGTAACAGAAGATTGATTTTTGACTCTTTCACTCTACTTGTGCCTTCGTGAGTCACTTCGAGTGTGTGCCAATTATCAAATGCGGTTTCACAAGTTGAAACATGATTAAACTTGTTTTTATCAAGTGCACAAAATAAGGCATTCATAGACTTTGCATTAAGAGCGAAAGCCTTCTTCTCCAATTCATTCCAATCGATCATTGGAAGAGAAGACTTCAAAAATCCGTTTTCGACAAGATTCCAAAGTTCAAAATCCATAGAAATAAGAAAGATCCTCATTCGGGTCTTCCAATTGGTGTAGTCCGTCCCATTGAACATGGGTGGACGTGTAATAGAATGGCCCTCTTGGTTTCCGGCGTATGCCATCTCTCTTGGGTTTTAATCCGTTAGAGAGTTAACCCTGCTCTGATACCAATTGTTAGGATCAAGAGCACTAAGAGGGGGGGGGGGGGGTGAATTAGTGCAATGGAAAACTTTCTGTGATTAAAACGAAACTGCGTTCGAACGATAAAAACGATTTCTGTTTGAAAGCCGATTCTAAGATTACTTTAACTTAAGATCAAGCAAGATGATGTTAAAGTCAATCTATGAAGGCAGTTCGCAGTTATGATGAAAACCAGAATATAAGCACAAACTGAAATACGACGTTCGTACGAAGAAACTGATTTATGTCTAAATGTTGATTCGTAAATCACTTGATTAGGCGAGATGCTGTTTAAGCAAGGGTATAAAGGCAGTTTGGAGTTATGGTAAAAATAAAAACGTAAACGTAATCTGAAATATGATGATCGTACGAAAAAGCAGATTTACATCTAAACGTTGATTCGGAAAGTGCAAAGCTTGAAATCCGATCGTATATGCGCAGAAAGCAGTAAGCTTCAGAGGAGGTTTGCAGTAAAGATAATATGCTCAAAGTAAATGCAAACCGAGATTTAGAGTGGTTCGGTCAATATTGACCTACTCCACTTTTGGCTTCCTCCACCGACGAGGTCACCGACGTTAACTAGAGGCCTTCCTTCAATAGGCAAAGGCCAACCATCCTTTTACAGTTTCACTCCGTTTGACGGGCTTAGGAGACAACCCTTACAGAAATTTTCTCTCCTCTCTTTACAACTCAAAACTTTGAAGAATAGAGGGAGGAGAACTTTTGGCCTTTATAACAATTTTGAGCTCTAAGAATCACAGAAAGAGATCAAGATTTCGAGTGTAAGTTATTTTCTTTCAGTGCTAAATGGGTGGGGTATTTATAGGCCCCAACCCAGTTCAAATTTGGAGCTCAAAACTGTCAATTCCCAGAATTCCAGGATCAGGCGGTTGCACCTCCTGACTAGGGCAGTTGCACCACCTGGCAGAGCTCGAAGACTGAGCGTCTGGGCGGTGCCACCTCTGTCAGGGGTGGTTGCATCACTCTGCCAGAGCTCGAAGACCGAGCTCAGGCGATTGCACCTCCTGACTAGGGCGGTTGCACCGCCTGCCAAAGCTCGAAGACTGAGCTCAAGCGGTGCTACCTCCTGTCAGGGGAGGTTGCACCGCCCAGTCTCGCTCAGAGACTGAGCCCAGGCGGTGCTACCTCTTGGCTGGGGCGGTTGCACCGCCCAGTCTCTTTAGGAGACTTAGCCCAGGCGGTGCTACCTCCTGGCTTGGGCGGTTGCACCTCCCACAGCAATCAGGGTCCGAATGGGTAGATCCATTCGGCCCAATTTGGGTTTTTCAGGGGCCCAATTGCCCCAAGATTAAGCTAATGGGATCACCTCCCATTTCCAACTTAATCATTGTGCTAACTACGATAAATCCTAACACAATTTCTGCAGCTTGCTCCGGTGCGTCAATCGCTTCTTCCGGCGAGTTTCCGGCGAACTTCCGTCGATCATCCGATGAACCCTCGGTGATGCTCCTACGGACTTCCAACAAACTCCTGGACTTGCGACGATCCACTTGGCGAGTTCCGACGAGCTTCTTTTGGCAAGGTTATGGACTTCTCGGATTTGTTCCCGCAAAATCTCCGACGACTGTCCGAACTTCCGTCGAACTCTCGAACTCCCAACGTGATCATTGTCTTGACTCCGGCGCAACTCCTGCTGCATGTCGAACTTTCATCATAGTTAATCCTGCACACTTATCTCAACACATAGATTAGACAACAAATGACAATTAACTTCATTATCAAAATCTGAGATTCAACAACACATATACATATTTAATATATATTTACATCGCATGCAAATATATATACATATCTTACCAAAAAAATATATATATATACATATCTAGTATGTGTATAAGCAATTACACCAGATGATCATGGACCACAACCTAATATGATTAGGCCCGAGCCAGTAGGCCTAATCACTCACATCAAGATCTATGTGTGCAACGGTGCATCTCCATGCCCTGTGATCGTCCATTTCGTCCTTGTCGGTTTCGTCGACATCTTGATGCATCTTCATGCATCACGATCGTCCGTCTCGTGGGTCCGGCTATCGCATCCACGCTCCCGCTATGCCTCCTCATGTGATTACAACTTAATCATAGGCACGCAGGCCCGACAATAAATGAGAAATATAATGGAGGTTCGTAGACCTCGATAATAATAATCACAGGTACACACATCACACGGTCCATGATCATCCGTCCACACATCATACATCACATGTATAAATAATCATCATCATATAGGCCTACTAGATAATAATAATAAAAAAATAATAATCAACTAAACCTTTTAATTAATTAATATTTTCTGCAATCAAGGACATTATAGGGAATTTCTGAATTCATAGGGGTATTTTCATAATTTAACAAAGACAAAAACTGGAATTTCTCAAATTCTGAGGAGCAAAACTATCTTTTGCACAGAAAACCCTAATGCCCTTTCCCCTTTTCGCTGCTACCGTCGCTGCCACCCTGCCGGCGGCGGCCTGTGCGGCGGAGCGAGGGCACTGCCCTCGCCTACAAGCGGCACGCCCGCTGGCAACGCTGCCGCTGCAGGTGGGCGCCCCTTTCGGGCGCCGACGCCTCCACAGGCGGTGCTGTCCCGCCGGGCGACCACCCCTTAGGGGAGTTTCGCCCGCGGGAGCAGCGATGGCGGGCGCCGCTGCCCTGCGGCACCTCTTCCCGTGGGCTGCCAGCCTCGCCAGTAGCAAGCTTGTTGCAAGCAGGCCCCCGGTCGACTGCAGTAGAAGCAGCCCCTGTGCCGCCCACCTTCAGCTGCGCTGCACGTAGGCAGATCGAGGGCAGCAACTGTTGCTGCCCTTCCTTGTTTTTGTGTCAACAATTTTGACGTCAAAATTCTTCCTAAACACAACACACGCAGTTCAAAACCAATCATTCGCACGAACAACCTGTCTCTGATACCACTATTGGGAAATCCTTGGGGGCGACATCATATGCGCAGCGGAAGAACAAGAAAAACAAAATCCCCGATTCCCAAAGAGATGTTCGTCGTCGTGCGAAGATTGGTACGCAAAAATCCATGAAACATGAAACTACGTATAGAGTAGATTGTGTTACCTAGGGAGATCGAATATCCCTGTTTCCTTGTAGATCCTTAGGAGAGGGTGATGGAGGTCAAGCGTCCTCCTCTCTAGCGGTGATCCACACAGCAGGGTTGTGACGACACTCCTCAAGACTCCAGACCTACTCTGAGGTGGAGATGGAGCGGAGAATAGGAAAAGGCAAACAAAAGCTCTCTAGCCCATGGGGCTCTGAATCCCTCCTATTTATAGAGGTCCCCTGTCAAACCCTAATGGGTCCTCCCCTAGTGGGTATTGGATCTACATCCAATAAGACAAGGGCTCTGTCGGATATCTCATATCCGAACCTCTATTCATCGCAATGCCTACCATATGTGTGTGACCCTCTAGGCCCAATATCGAGCTGGCCGTGAGTCATACCTGTCAGAACTCCTTCTAACTCAGTGAATAATTATCTATGTAATAATTCACTCGACTCATCGACTACGTACGTACTTGGCCACTACGCCGTAGTCCCCAGACGATACAGGGGAATCCAATCCATTGGACCTGTTTGTCCTCAGTTACTGTGTACCTATAGTCCCTTATCCAACTAATATACCAGAGACCATATATCGAGCATGGTGTTGTCAGACCCACACGGTTTCTACTCGAGTCTCGCTCTAATCGAATTCTCCCGGAGAACTCTTTCTCTCTCAACCCGAATGACCCTGGCCAGGGATTTGTCTGAGCAAGAACATATGGGATATTCCTCTCATGTTGGGAGAGGAATTGCAGTAGGAGTTACACTGGAGTGGGATGATCCTGCAATAAGTTGAATTAATACTACAAACACATTAGAGTTGGAACTTCTCCTTTTTCTTGATGACAAAGGGGGAGAAGTATGATGTTATGCATAAGTTTATGCATAAGTTCATGATGATGTGTTGCAAGTATTTATGATGAATATTGCAATGACTTAAATTTAGTTTGAATTCAAGGTTCTATCAAGATGGCATATTGATAGGGAGAGTTTGTTTAAACTCCGGGAGTTAAGGTTAACTCCGTCATCAAGTGGTTGTCATCATAAAAAATGGGAAGATTGTTGAATCTCATATTTTTGATGATGAAACCACTTGATATATGTTTATGATTTAATCTATGTTTTGAGTGATGCAGGATGCTTCGATCAGGATGAGACAATTAAAGAAGAAAAAATCATATTGTGCTAGAGGAATATGTCAGAAGATTGGACGTCGGGCCGGTGGATCGGTCGACGTATCGACAGAAGGCTTCGGGTCGTGGACTTGGGCATCGGGCCAAGAAGAGCAGGTATTGCGCCAAGAATATTGGAGTTGTGTAGTTAACTGGCCGATTGGGCAATAGGCCGCAGGAGAGGACGATGCGCCGAAGAATCGGACGAAGCGTCGGGGGACCAATGACATGGCGGACAACTTGGTTAATTGCTTCGGATTAATTGTCTCGATTGAAGTTTTGTTTTACATGTGCAGGATTAACTACGATAGAAGTAAGACACGTAGCAGGAGTTATCCCATAGCTCTGGATAGACCCACACGGATCGAAGTTTGTTTTATATGTGCAGGATTAATTATGAAGGTAGTAAGACATGCAGTAGGAGTTACACTGGAGTCAAGAGCATGATCATGTTGGGGGTTCGAGAGTTCAACGGAAGTCCGGACGGTCATCGAAGGTTCTGCAGGAACAAATCTGAGAAGTCCAAGAGCTTACTAAAGAAGCTCGTTGGAACTTGCCAAGTGATTATCGTAAGTCCAGGAGTTTGTCGAAAGTCCACCGAAGCATCGCCGAGGGTTCATCGGATGTTCGCTGGAAGTTCGCCAGAAACTCGCTGGAAGGAGCGATTGACGCACCGGAGCAAGTTGCAGTATTAATGTCTTAAATTTTGTAGTTAGCATGTAGATTAAGTTAGGAATGGGAGATGATCCCATTAACTTAATCTAGGGGAAATTGGACTCTTGACAGACCCAAATTGGGTCGAATGGATCAGCCCATTTGGACCTAGAATTCCTGGCCGGCGGTGGCACTACCAAGGAGCTCAGTCTCCCAGGAATGCTGGGCGGTACCTATCAAGCGGTGGTACCGCCTGAGCTCGGTCTCTGAGCAATGCTAGGTGGTAGTACCACCTAGTTATGGCAGTTGTACCGCCAGGACCCCGAAAATTCAGGGGATGACATTTTTTAGCTCTAAATTCAAACCAATTGGGGCCTATATAAACCCCACCCTTTCTGCATGACCGAAAGCTTATAATTATTTTAATAATTTGAGAGCATAAAAGTTTTGTAAAAGGCTAGAAGTCCTTCTCCATCTTTTCTTCTAAGTTTTGATCATTCAAGAGAGGAGTGGAAATTTGTAAGGGTTGTCTCTTAAGCCCGTCAAACGGAGTAAAGATGTAAAAGGGTAGTTGACCTTCGCCTATTGAATGAAGGCCTCTAGTGGACATCGGTGACATCATCGGAGGAGGAAGCCAAAATTAGATGTCGGTCAAGATTGACCGAACCAATCTAAATCTCGGTTTGCATTTACATTCTTCTCTATATCTTATCTTCAAACTACCTCAGTTGCTTTACATCATCTATACTTCCGTTTTCGTATGAAAGTCTTTTTAATCGATGAGAGTTTTCCGCTGCAATGATGAAATATTCATGATAAAATTATTGTTTTGACATTCATAACTTGAATTTTCATCTATGCTATTTACCTTTGTCATAATTTAGAAATTAACGTAAAGGGTCTTCCTTTCTTTTTGACAATGAAAAAGGGGGAGCAAAACATGCTAGAAAGCTAATTTGCTAGCTCGCACAATTCAAGAAGAAAGAAAAAATTACACTTTTCAAAAGAGAAGAAATTGGTATCTTGAACGTCACCAAAAAAGTGCTATTTTGCAAATCTGAAGACGCACAAATGCAAACATGCAAAATTTGTAATTTTGCACATCATTAAAATTTATGATGCTTTCGTGATTATGCATGTTCTAAATTATTGTAAGATTTACTAGCTTGCATGATGTAGAACTTGCTATCTTGAACTTCACCAAGGAGTGCTATCTTGCCTATCTCAAGAAGCAAAAAGTTAACTTGCACATCAAGCAAAACTTATATTTCAAGAAGCAAGAGTTGCTTTCTTGAACATCTCAAAATTGTTAGCTTGCGTGTTTTAAAATGTTAATTTTTTTTTTTTTTGCTAGCTTGTATTTTGATGATAGCAAACTTACATGATGATAAAAATGGATATTATGTTTCTCATGCAATGAGTTGAACTTATATCACAAACGCTTATTTGTGGTACTTCTCCTTTTTGTTGATGACAAAGGGGGAGAAGTATTTTGATTATATGTCACGATTTTATCATGACATGTTGCTTGGATTTTTGAATCCAAGAGTTTCTATCAATATGGTATATTGATATGGGGAGTTTGTTTAAACTTCGGGAGTTAAGGTTAACTCCGTCATCAATTGGTTATCATCATAAAAAAGAGTACATTGTTAAATCTCAAATTTTGATGATGAAACCAATCAATATGTGTTTATGTTTTAATATACGTTTTAAGTGACGTAGGATGCTTCGATCAGGATGAGACAAGTAAAGCTGGAAAAATCATGTTGGGTCGGAGGAACATGTCAGAAGATTGACGTCGGGCCGGTGGATCGGTCGACGTATCGATAGAAGGCTTCGAATCGTGGATTCGGGCATCGGGCCAAGTAGAATTCCTGGCAATTGGACTCTTGACAGACCCAAATTGGGCCGAATGGATCAGCCCATTTGTCCCTAGAATTCCTGGCCGACGGTGGCACTGCCTTGGAGCTCAGTCTCCCAAGAATGCTGGGCGGGGTACCGCCCTTTTCAAGTGGTGGTACCGCCCAAGCTTGGTCTCCAAGCTAAGTCAGCAGTGGTACTGCATGAGCTCGGTCTCCGAGCAATACCAGGCGATAGTACCACCCAGTTATGGCGGTAGTACCGCTAAGACCCCGGAAATCCAGGAGATGACATTTTTGAGCTACAAATTCAAACCAGTTGGGGCCTATATAAACCCCACCCTTTCCGCATGACCGAAAGCTTGCAATTATTTTAAGAATTTGAGAGCTTAAAAGTGTTGTAAAAGGCTAGAAGTCCTTCTTCCTCTTTTCTTCTAAGTTTTAATCATTCAAGAGAGGAGTGGAAATCTGTAAGGGTTGCTCTTAAGCCTGTCAAAAGGCGTAAAGATGTAAAAGGGTGGTTGACATTCACCTATTAAAGGAACGACTCTAGTGGACGTCTATGACCTCGTCGGAGGAGGAAGCATAATGTAGATGTATGCCATGATTAACCGAACCAATCTAAATCTCGGTTTGCATTTACATTCTACTCTATATCTTAATTGTAAATTGCCTCTGTTGCTTTACATCATCTATACTTCTGTTTTCGTATGAAAGTCATTTTAACCGACGAAAGTTTTCCGCTGTACTAATTCAAATCCCCCCCCCCCCCTCTTAGTGCTTTTGATCCTAACATATGTGGGGGTGACTTGAGGCGTTGTATACCATAAACGGAGAGATAGGATGTGAGAGCTTGAGATTCACCTCCGCCATCAGAGTAAACTGTTCTAATAGAAGATTGAAAAAAATTCTCCACCAACTTTCGAAAGTTGGTAAATACTATGGAAACATCAGACTTATGGTGGAGATATAACCATGTGTACTTAGTATAATAGTCTACAAAAATGACATAAAAGCAAAACTTGTCAAAAGAAGGAAATGGGGCAGGGCCCCACACGTCGGTATAAATAATTTCAAATGGTTTAGAGCAAGAAATGGAGGTTGTCCCAAAAGGTAGTTTATGACTTTTATTGCAAAGACAAGTATCGCAATGAGTGACAATGCTATTAATTTTCAAGGTAGGAAGAGAATAATGAGAAAGTAATTTTTGCTGGATAAAAGAGGAGGGATGACCAAGACGACGATACTATACATTAACCGGAGCTGCGATTGAAGAGTGAGTAGTAGAATGGGTAATTTGTGAAGCGGATGGCAACTCATAAATGTTATCTTTATTCTGGCTCTGGACTAAAGATGCCCTCGTGCTCAAATCTTTGATAAGAAAAGAGTTAGGAAAGAATTCAATGGAGGTATTATTTTGTTTATAGAATTGAGAAATGGAAATGAGGTTTCTTTTAATATTAGGTATACACAAAACATCATTGAGTGTAAAAGTTGTGATAAGTGAACTAAGCGTTGAGAAACCAGAATAAGTAATAGGAATTCTTTTATTGTCACCGATGATGATATCTTCATTTCCACCATAGTTGTTGTGGATGGACAAGTTTTGAAGATCAGAGGTGATGTGATGAGAGGCACCCAAGTCCATAATCCAATTAGGTTAGGTAGTAGTTGGAGTAGCCATGAAATTCGCTTGAGGCCACTGTGATGGAATAGGGTGTCTAGGGTGAGACCGATAGACTTTCGCGGAGTGTCCAACTTTATCACATAGTTGGCAAATGACTCATTGGTGGCTTGTGATGTCAGGAGGCGATGGTTGAGGATTATGAAAGTTACCACCTTGATAGGGATAAAGGGGGTTTGGTTTGGGCCCCAAAGGGCTAGCAGGCAGCTTAGCCAAACCTTTGTTGACATGCTTATTATATTGGTTGCTCTTTCTCTTGGATTTTTGATTGACCTGAGCTGTAATAGGTGGTCCAGGAAACCTATCATTTGCTAGTTATAGGTGCCCAGCAAGCCAATCACGTGAGTGATGGCACGTGTGACTTAATATAGAATCTTTTTGCTTATTATATTTTGGCATATATCACTTTATAACTATTGCATAAATGCAAACATATATTGTGATGTCCTTAGATTTGTGCAATGGGAATCGGATCGTGATGAGATCACGATAGTGAGATCGATTCACCTTTAAACACATATCCTAAATAATCCTGGTCATAGGTTACTCGAGAGGGATATCGTGATAACCGGACAGACTAGTGTGTTGTATACCCGTCCATATGATGGATGCAGCTGGTCTCATAGTTGCTTGTGTAGGGACACTAGGGATACAGTACAGGTGTTCATTGGGGAATGAGTTCACTGATTGATCCGCTTACGGAATGCTAGATAGTTGATGATGCCTTATTGTCAGATAACGATTCCGTAGTCCTAGTGGTGTATCTGGTCCTTAGACTTGAGACACCAAAGATGTCTTATATGGGTGCTGCACTCTTTGATACCAGACTTATAGGTTTGGCTGTCCCAGATCTAGTACAGCTGGTTATTGGGAGTGGTAGTCGACCTTACGAGGGCTATTGAGTGTCGATAGATGATCATCCATTCTCGGCGTCAAATCCGAGAGCAAATCGTCTAGTGTAACTTTCAAATCCTGCAATAAGTTGAATTAATACACTACGTTGGGCTGGAGTTGAACATATAAGGAGATTGGACATTGAGTTGGAGGATCAGTCGACATGCCGGCGGAAGGACTTCGTGCCTTGAGTTTGAGCATCAGGCCAAAGGATCAGATATTGTGCCAATGAGATCAGAAGTTGCAGGAGTCAACATGCCGATTGGGTAATACACCGAAGGAGAGGATGAAGCACTAAAGGATCAGACGAAGCGCTGGAAGAACCAATGACATGCCGAACAATATCTGATTCATGCATTGTAATAATTTATCTAGATTGAGTCAGTATAGGTCTAATTGAGTTGGTATTGGGGTGAAATAATGTTAACTCAATTAGAGGTCAATTTGGCCTGAATCAAGGCTGAATTGGGCTTATTGTTTGTCCCATTCAGTGTCTTATAGCAAGGTCAAGCGGTGGTACTGCCCAAACATAGTCTCCCAGATTATGTTAGGCGGTGGTACCGTCAGACTAGGTGGTAGTACCGCCCAATGTCAGTGTCAAACTTATTGAATCTTAGATTTTGATAATGAAATCAATTGATGTGTTTATCATCTAATGTGTGTTTAAGTGATGTAGGACTAACTTCGATCAAAAAAGATAAATCGATTAAAGCAGGAGGAATTAGACATTGGACTGGAGCAAACATGTCAGAAGATTGGACGAAGCCTTCTGTTGATATGTTTTAATCTATATTTTGAGTGACGTCACGCCGGCCGATCAGGTAGGGTCTCCACCTCATTACTGCGTTTACAATGGCGAGCATCTCCTTATTATATACTGACATGTTTTGAAGGGAGGGAGATAATGCCTTGCTAGTGTATGCGAGTGGTTGACCATCTTGCATGAGAACAACTCCAATTTCGACTCCAGATGCATCGGTCTCAATGATGAAGGATCGGTTGAAATCTGGTAGCGCTAGCACCGGCGTCGTTGTCATGGCTACCTTAAGTTTGTCGAAGGCAGTAGTAGAGGCTTTGTCCGACCATTGGAAAGCTTCTTTTTTAAGTAGAGAAGTGAGTGGTGCACTTATCTTCCTATAGTCCTTAACAAATTTTCGGTAGTAGCCTGTTAGTCCAAGAAACCCACGTAGTAATTTCACGTTTGTAGGTTTCGGCCAGCCTTGCATTGTCTCAATTTTTGTTGGGTCTACCGCAACTCCTTCTTCTGATATTATGTGCCCAAGGTACTCTACTTTTTGCTGGAGGAATCTATACTTTGATTGCTTAACAAAAAGAGTATTCTCCCGAAGGATCGTCCGAACAATCCGTAAATGTTGAAAGTGAGTCTCAAGAGAAGGGCTGTAAATGAGAATATCATCGAAAAATACCAGCACAAATTTGCGAAGAAAGCTCCAAAAAATATCATTCAAGAGACTTTGAAATGTTGAAGGAGTATTAGTGAGTCTAAAAGGCATTACCAAAATTCATAATGACCATCATGTGTGCGGAATGCAGTTTTTGGAATGTCATCTTCACATACCCGAATTTGGTGGTAACCGGATCGGAGGTCCAACTTCGTGAAGACTCGAGCTCCTTTTAATTCATCAAGAAGTTCATCCACCACTGATATTGGGTACTTGTCCTTGAGGGTGATGTCATTTAAAGCTCGGTAGTCGATGCACATCCGCCAAGTTCCGTCCTTCTTGCGTACAAGTAGCACTGGTGAGGAATAGGGGCTGCAACTTGGCCGAATCACCCCTGTTTCAAGCATCTACTTTACGATCCTTTCAATTTCATCTTTTTGGAGGTGAGGATATCGGTACGGTCGATTGTTCGCCGGTGGCTTGCCCGGAAGGATTGGAATTTGATGGTCATGTTGTCGAGAAGGAGGAAGACCGCATGGTTCAGTAAAAATGTCGGCAAATTCAGTAAGCAATTGGGTAAGATTTTGATCTTCAATTTCTATTTTCTTCCCCTCTGGTTGCTGCTAGAGGTGCATCAAAAAGCCACCATTTACCTTGTGTAAAATTTTTTCCATTCGTTGGGTTGAAACAGTGGTAACGTTGCTTCCGCGCTTCCAGCGTAGGATGATCTGTTTGCCTTTATAGTAGAATTTCATAATTAATTTAGAAAAGTTCCACGAGACATCACCTAGTGTAGTCAACCATTCTATACCAAGCACTGCCTCATAGTCATCAAGTGGTAGGAGGAAGGAATCGGTGATAATTTCTTGGTCTTACAGTAATAGTTTCACCTGCGGGCATCTTTGGTCGCACTTTAGGATTCTGCCATCGGCCACCTTTACATCGAACTTGCTGCAACCTTCAATATGCAGTGCCATCTGAGCAGCAACCTTACTATTCAGGAAGTTATTAGTGCTGCCCGTGTCGATGAGAACAGTAATCGGCTGTTGTTTGAGAAGGCCTTCAACTTTCATCGTTTGCGGGTTTGAGTAGCCGGCTAGTGCGTGTACCATAAAGTCGGTCGGTTTTGACTCTTCTTCCGTATCTTCTATTTCATATTCAAGACTCTCTTTTGGATGTTCAACGACCTCTTCTTCTACTGGTTCAATCATAACAACTCTCCCTTTTCTACAGCGATGCTCGTGGCTCCACAGCTCGTCGCAATGCCAACATAACCCCTTCGCAGATCGCTCCCGAAGTTCTTCTCTTGTTAACCTTTTTCGTACAGGGACTCGGTTGATAGTAGGGGGGGCTAAGGCCTTTAGTATTGTAGGTCGAGGAGTGATCCTAGTCCTCCGGGCTTCATGGTTCAATCGCTCCTCTTGAAGTCGTGCGTAAGAGATGGCTGCCATAAGCGTGTATGGTTGTCACGTCTTAACTTCTCCCCGGATCTCCAGCTTTAAGCCCTCAATAAAGGTCCTCAATAGCTGTTTTTCAGACCAATCATGAGTTTGATTAGATAACCTTTCAAACCTGGTTTGGTACTCATGAATGGTGGAGGTTTGTCGGATCTTTGCTAGTTGTCCGTCAATGTTCTCGTAATAAGTTGGTCCGAAGCGGTTTAGCAGTCCTTCTTTGAATTATCGCCATGAAAGTACTCCATATGTGTGTTCAAACTAGTCAAACCATTGTATGACATCCCCTTCAAGATGTATAGCTGCAATTTCCACCATGGATGCATCCGCAGTTTTATGGTACCGAAAATATCGCTCCGTGCGCGAGATCCAACCAATTGGGTCTCCTTCTTCCCATCTAGGGAAGTCCACTCTCATGCGCGAATAGTTGGGGTCGGTCATAGAGCCTCCCCTCTCTTGGAAGTCATCTCTTTGGGTATAATGTGATTGGTTAGAGCTCTCTTCTTGATGTGATTTCTTTGGGCTTGTTGGTCGGCCCAAACTGAATTCGGTAAGGGGAGTCCGAATCTTATCCTCCATTCGTGCCTCGAATGCATCAAATTTAGCATTGATTGCCTCCTCAGATACCATAGTATATGACTCTAAATTTGTGATGTTAAGATGTCTCTTTTGTTGACGGGTTAAAGACATGTATAGGTTGAGAGAAGTGATGGTTGAAAGGGTTGGTGGATTGGTAGATGTAGGCTGCGGTTTAGGTTTGTTTTGTAGCTTTTTTGGGTGTAGTTTGAGGGTGTGGTTTGGTGGAGTTCAAGGGCTATTGATGAAAGTTTTCGATCTATGGTGGATGGCAGCAAAGGTTTGATAGAAATCAGTGAAAGTTTGCTGTAGATTTGTGTTGTCTTATAAGAGCAGAATTGTCATCGAAGAAACAGCGGTTTCTTGACGAAATCTTGATAGAACTCTTGCAGATTCTAAACTTGGGGTTGATCTCTTTAGGGGATCGGCCTCCTTGGAACTCTATAGGGGTTCCTCCCTCCAAGTTGCTGCTCAAAGGCTGCAGAAAAGATTCATCTATTGCTTATGAAAAGAGGAGGAATACATGGTTATTTATAGGGCTTCTAAACCCTAACTCCTAATAGGACTCCTACTCAAGACTCCTACTTCTAACCAACTCCTAATAGGACTCCTACTCAAGACTCCTATGCCATGA
This sequence comes from Musa schizocarpa, assembly GCA_900464855.2. Taxonomy (NCBI): domain Eukaryota; kingdom Viridiplantae; phylum Streptophyta; class Magnoliopsida; order Zingiberales; family Musaceae; genus Musa; species Musa schizocarpa. Next base: position 19,626,207 of record LS990917.1, read on the forward strand.
CAACTCCTAATTCTTTTCTAAGAAATAACCTCCTAACCCTAGCCGTCCTCTTCACATCTTTAATAGGGGTCGGCTTAGGTAGGTTTTACTTGAATGTCCCTCTCAATTAGGGCTCTTCTAGCTAGAGTCCTAACAAACCCGCCCTCTTCAAATCAGCCTTGTCCTCGAGGCTGACGATTCATGAATTTTGGGAATTTGATCTTCAAGTCGTCATAGTTCTCCCAAGTGGCATCTTCTATTAGTAGTTTCACCCACTGTATTAGCACTTTAGTAGTAGGTCGTCGTCGTCGAGTCACAATCCATCGGTCAATAATGGTACTTGGCTGGGTCAGGAGTTCTCCTAGGATAGTCATATTTGGCGGGTGGCTTTGGGCTATCTCCAAGCACCTATTTACAACTTTTGTCTGGTCGTTGATTTGTGGGTGATATGTCGTACTCTTTTTCATTTTAGTACCCTGCATATGGAATAACTTTGTCCAAAATCTGCTCATTAAGATGCAAGTATAATTTATTATAAGCACAATGCGTCCCTTATAGTGTAATTCTTTTGAGTCCCAATTGTATTGAGCCACGGAGCTTGGTGCTGTTAGGATCGGAGCAGCACTAAGAGGGGGGGGGGGGTGAATTAGTGCAGCGGATTAAAACTTCGGTTTTTAAAAAATCTTTCGTATGATAAGAGCGGAACTTGACAAGCTTAATCTTGAAAGCGTATTCTTAAATATGCGCAGCAAAAGTAATAAGGAACTAAAGTATATAAGAAGGTTTGCAATAATGTAAATAGTAATAATGAAATGCAAACCAAGGATCACGTTGATTTTAGAGTGGTTCGATCAAATGACCTACTCCACTTGCGAGGCTCCTCTTCGATGAGGCTCCCACCTTCCCCTAGCAAGTCTCTTGAAATGGAAGGGTAAATACCCCTCTTACAACTCTTTACAAGCGGTTCACTCTCTTACAGATTTTCGAGAATAGATGAGGTGAACACTAGCAAATTGAAAAGAAGACAAGCTAACACTTTTCTAAGACCTTTCTCTTAAACTCTTGCTGCTCAAAAAGTTGTGTTCTCAGCTGAGATTTGAGGGGTATTTATAGGCCTTAAGAGGATTCAAATTTGGGCTCCAAAATTCAAATTCTCTTTGGGTTCCCGATGCTGGCGGTGCCACCGCCCAGCCCAGGAGGTGTCACCGCCTGGCCCTCCGGTTCACTTGGTTTGGCTTACTTTTAGCCCAAACCAAATCTGACTTTGGCCCCAGTTGGCCCCTAACCAGGATATAGGATTCTCTTCTTAATCCTAATCCTAATTACAAGTTAACTACATAATAAAACACATCCTAAGCAATTTATTAACCGCGAACGTCAAGTCTTGTTCCGACGAACTTCCTTCGACGGGGTCCAAGCACGCTCCCGAACTTGTGATGACTTTAATGAGTAGCTGAGACTTCTCGGTGATCTCTGTGAACCTCCGACGATCTCTTCGGCGAACTTCCAACAGGTTCCCGATTTCTTCTCGGTTGGTTCCGGTAGTATCTCCGACGATTCTTCGGACTCTTAAACGTTCATCGAACTCGACTCCGGTATACTTGCTTTGTGTTTTCTGTTTATCGTAGTTAATCCTGCACACTTAACTCAATAATATGGATTAGATCAAATAACCCATCAATTGATTTTATCATCAAAATCCGAGATTCAACAATCTCCCCCTTTTTGATGATGACAATCAATTGATGACGGAGTTAAACATAACTCCCCCTATCTATATGCCATATTATGAGAAGATAAAAAACTCTTGAATTCCATCCCATTGGATTCAAGCATAACCCGATAAGTTCTAACTGTAGAGCTTATCGTGATGCTCATTAAACAATAGTGAGTACAAAACTTCTATGAAAATCATAAGTTAAATGAAAAGGGACGAATTTTACTACGACAGAAGATAAAGATTTTCAATATAAATTTTAAGATTTAGATGTAAGGCATGCTTTCAATATGATCAATCAATCTTGTGATATTTTCAAGGATTTTGCAAGGCATATAAGTCAATCATATCAATCACTTTTCTTAAAGATTTTACAATTCATATTTTGTCATGCTATTAAGAATGATATAAGTCATCACTTTTCTCCCCCTTTGTCATCAACAAAAAGGGAAATGAGACTTGAAGCACATATTTTGTCATACAACGATTTTATCATTGAAAATTAAGTATGCAAAAATATTTATGCAGAGTTCATTTTAGAGGAAAATTTAGCATGCATTCATATTATCTAATCTCTTCTTTCTATAAATAATAGAAATTGTAGATGTACAAGAGAGAGATTGGGATAAAAAAAAATTCAAGTAGTAATTTCACAAAGTCAAGATCATAATTCGAATACAAACTCATTCAAATCATTAAATTCATTAAAATCTCAACATTACTTTTCAATCATCATATAAGGCATTTAAAGAATTTTGAAACATAGGAGAATGATTAATTTAAGCATACAATGTTTCAAGTCATGAATGCCAATACTTTCATATTTGTAAGTATCAATTCATGAATGCCAAAAGATATTATTTGTGATTCCAATTTTGCAAGATCAAGATTATGATTTAGATAAAACTTATTTAAATCAAATCGGTAACTTGAAATTCATAATCAAGTCATCAAAATCGATTTCGAGATTTCACAACATGTCATATGGAATTTGAAGGAGAATGATTAGATTCACCGAGAGATGGAAAGAAGATGAAAGACTTTACAAAAAATCCAATCAAACAAGTTTATTGTTTAGGGACAATTTAACATACCTAATTCCCTTCTAATGAATTTAAATTGGTCTTCATTCAAGGCTTTTGTGAATATATCTGCTAATTGATGCTTTGTGTCAATGAATTCTAGAACAACATTATTGTTAAGGACATGATCACGTATGAAATGATGCCTAACGTCGATGTGCTTAGTTCTAGAATGCTGAAGTGGATTTTTAGTAAGACATATAGCACTTGTATTATCACATTTTATGGGAATATTTTTAAAGTGAATTCCATAGTCTTCTAATGTATTTTTCATCCAAACAACTTGTGCACAGCATGCACTTGCAGCAATGTATTCGGCTTCCGCCGTAGATAGTGCAACTGAATTTTGTTTCTTGGAAGTCCAAGAAACAAGTGCATGTCCTAAAAATTGGCATGTTCCGGATGTACTTTTTCTATCTATTCTGCATCCGCCAAAATCAGCATCCGCATAGGCTATTAAATCAAATTTTTCAGATTTTGGATACCATAATCCTAAATTTGGAGTTCCTTTAAAATACCTAAATATTTTTTTAACACTTTTAAGATGAGATAATTTAGGATTTGATTGAAACCTAGCACAAAGTCCTACACTAAACATAATATCCGGTCTAGTCACGGTAAGGTAGAGTAGACTACCTGTCATTCCCCTATATGTTTTTTGATCGAAATTTTCACTATTTTCATCCATATCTAACTTAGTCGCAGTACTCATAGGGTGTTTATTGCTTTTGAATTATCCAAGTTAAATCATTTTAACAATTCTAATGTGTATTTAGATTGGTTAATAAATATACCATCCTTAAGTTGTTTGATTTGTAATCCTAAAAAGAAAGTTAATTCCCCCATTAAACTCATTTCAAATTCATGGCTGATAGATTTGGCAAATGATTCACATAATGACTCATCCGAAGAGCCAAAAATAATATCGTCAACATAAATTTGCACAATAAGAAAATTATTTTCAAAATGTTTAATAAACAATGTAGTATCAACCTTGCCTTTGGTAAAATTATTTAAAATAAGAAAGGAACTAAGCCTTTCATACCAAGCTCTAGGAGCTTGTTTCAAGCCATAGAGAGCCTTAGTCAATTTGAATACATGATTAGGAAGAAGAGAATTTTCAAATCCGGGAGGTTGTTCGACATATACTTCTTCGGAAATAAAACCATTCAAGAAGGCACTTTTGACATCCATTTGAAATAGTTTAAAATTATAACTACTAGCATAGGCAAGGAGCATCCTTATGGCTTCTAATCGAGCCATGGGAGTGAAGGTTTCTTCGTAATCGATACCTTCTTCTTGGTTGAAACCTTTGGCCACTAATCTAGCCTTGTTTCTAACCACGATACCATTTTCGTCTTGCTTGTTTCTAAAGACCCACTTAATACCAATGACTAAATGGTCACTAGGTCTAGGAACAAGCTCCCACACCTTGTTTATCTCAAATTGATTCAGTTCCTCTTGCATTGCAATAATCCAAAAATCATCTTTTATGGCCTCGTCAATGCACTTAGGTTCGATTTGAGAGGAAGGAAGGCATTAGCACAAAAATTCTTGAAAGAGGAACGAGTTTGAACCCCTTTAGATGTATCCCCTATAATTAGCTCCTTTGGATGAGCATCTATATACTTCCATTCCTTAGGTAAGGAAATTTGGGAAGAAGGTGCATCCAAGTTGCTATTTTGAGGAGAGGGTTCATTTAAATTCAAATTATCAAAACCAAGATCATCATCAAAATCATTTTTCTTAAAATTTGAGACTTCATTAAAAACTACATGAATAGACTCTTCAATTACTAAGGTTCTTTTATTAAAAAAATCCGAAAGGCTTTTCAAAACGGAAGAGTAACCAAGAAAGATGCCTTCATCGATTTTTTGCATCAAATTTTCCTAAGGCATCCATTTCATTTAAAATAAAGCATTTACAACCTAAAACTTTAAAATAGGAAATATTTGGTTTTTTTGTTATTCCATAATTCATAGGGAGTTTTTGATAAGGAATGTCTTATTAGGACTCTATTCATGATGTAGCAAGTCGTATTTTTACGGCTTCATTTAAAATACTTAGGTAAACTATGTTCATTTAACATAGTTCTTGCCATTTCTTGTAGGTTTCTATTTTTTCTTTCAACTACTCCATTTTGTTGGGGATTTCTCGGAGTGGAGAAGTTATGGTTGTATCCATTAACTTCACAAAAAAATTTTGAAAGTCATGGTTTTGAAATTAGCCACCATGATCACTCCAATTGATGAAATCATGAACCCTTTTTCGTTTTGAGTGAGTTTACAAAATTTAGAGAAACACTTGAGACAATCACTTTTGTGAGCTAAGAAATAGGTCCAAGTGTATCTAGAGTAGTCATCCACAATCACAAAAGCATATTTGCTTCCACCTAGACTAGTTGTATCAATTGGTCCAAATAAGTCCAAATGGATCAATTGTAACGGTCTAGTGGTGCTAATTTGATTTTTTGGTTTGAAGCTTGTTTTTATTTGTTTCCCTAGTTGACATGCATCGCATACCTTATCTTTAATAAACTTCATATTCGGAATCCCTCGTACTAATTCTTGAGATGAGATTTTAGATATTGATTTCATGCTTGCATGGCCTAATCTCCTATGCCAAAGCCAAGCATCATCATTTATGGCGGAGAAACACATTTCATTACTTAGTTCATCAAGATTGATGGTATAGACATTATTTTGTTTTAAAGCAATCATAGTCATGTTATCATTTGGTTTTTCAATAATGCACATATTTGATTCAAATCTAACGATATAACCTTTATCGCATAATTGACTAATGCTCAATAGATTATGTTTTAATCCATCAACTAGTAACACATCATCAATGGAAAAACTTGATTTGTTACCTATGGTTCCCTTGCCAATGATTTTGCCTTTGTTGTTGTCTCCGAAGGTGACATAGCATTCGGCCCATGCTAGTGAGCTTGGTGAATTGGGATGGATCTCCGTCATATGCCTTGAGCATCCACTATCAAGATACCATCTCTTGCTCCTAGCATGTGATGGTGTATGTTTCTACAAGAAGGAATTATTTTTAGGTACCCATTTACTTTTGGGTGCCTCAAAAACTAATCTAACTTGTTTATCATGTTGCATAGACTTGATCATGGTTCCTTTAGGAACCCAAATCAATTTGTTCGGACTAATTTTCTTGAATGGACATTGGTAAGTTATATGTCCATATTTACAACAAAAGTTGCAATTGCTTTGATGTTGAACATGTAAGATAGGACCTTTAACGACGGTGGTTGGATTTTGGTGAGTACTTCTCACAAATCCGATTCCACTCCTTTTAGGAACGTGACCCTTATTTGTAAGGATCATGTTTAAGGACTTGCTACCGACCTCGAATTTCTTCAAGGTGTCCTTAAGTACTAAGTTCTCATTTTGGAGAGTTTCTAAATCATGGCATTTAACACATGGAGCTAGACAATCATGATATTCAGTTTTTAATTTATCAAAAGCACAAGTAAGATTATCATGCTCCTTTCTTAGCAATTTGTATTTTCTACTAATTGTCTTACATTCATCAAATAACTCATGGAAGGCATTTAATAAATCATGATAAGGTAAATCTGCATTAATTAAATCTGTTACCTCTTCTTCGAAGGCCATTAGGGCGTAGTGAGCAACTTGATCGGTGTTGGACTCCTCTTCTTCGGATGTTCTCTTTTTGGCTTGAGGGCAATCGTTCTTGTAGTGTCCCGGTTTTTTGCATTCATAGCAAATCACTTGGTCCTTCTTTTGTTCAAATTTATTTTTTGTATTATTTTTAAATTTATTCTTCCTTAAATATTTTTTGAATTTTTGAGTCAAAAGTGCAATGTCATTGTCACTATCCTCATCACTTGATGTTCCTTTCAAGTGGCCTTCTTGAGATTTGAGTGCCATATCCTTCCTGTTCTTTAGAAGCGGGTTCTCGAGCTCGTCATGAGCTTGACATGTCATTTCGTAGGTCATTAGAGACCCAATGAGTTCTTCAAGAGGGAATGTTTTAAGGTCTTTGGACTTTTGAATGGCCGTAACTTTTGGATCCCAACTTTTAGGGAGGGATCTTAAGATTTTAGTTACTAGTTCAAAGTTAGTAAAATCTTTACCAAGAGCTTTGAGTCCATTGATGACATCCGTAAACCGGGTGTACATGTCTCCGATGGACTCACTTGGTTTCATTCGGAAAAGTTCGTAAGAGTGCACAAGAATGTTGATTTTGGAATCTTTCACTTGGCTAGTGCCTTCATGAGTGACCTCAAGAGTTCTCCAAATATCAAAAGCCGAATCACAAATTGAAACACGATTAAATTCGTTTTTGTCTAGTGCACAAAACAAGGCATTCATAGCCTTTGCATTTAAAGCAAAAACCTTCTTCTCCGATTCATTCCATTCGCTCATCGGAAGAGAAGATTTTTGAAATCCGTTTTCAACAATAGTCCAAAGCTCGAAATCCATAGAAATGAGGAAGATCCTCATCCGAGTCTTCCAATACATGTAATCCGACCCATTAAACATAGGTGGACGAGTGATAGAATGGCCCTCTTGCATGCCGGAGTAAGCCATCTCTCTTGGGTATTAAACCAAATGTGAGAGATAACCTCGCTCTAATACCAATTGTTAGGATCGGAGCAGCACTAAGAGGGGGGGGGGTGAATTAGTGCAGCGGATTAAAACTTCAGTTTTTAAAAAATCTTTCATATGATAAGAGCGGAACTTGACAAGCTTAATCTTGAAAGTGTATTCTTAAATATGCGCAGCAAAAGTAATAAGGAACTAAAGCATATAAGAAGGTTTGCAATAATGTAAATAGCAATAATGAAATGCAAACCAAGGATCACGCCGATTTTAGAGTGGTTCGATCAAATGACCTACTCCACTTGCGAGGCCCCTCTTCGATGAGGCTCCCACCTTCCACTAGCAAGTCTCTTGAAATGGAAGGGTAAATACCCCTCTTACAACTCTTTACAAGCGGTTCACTCTCTTACATATTTTCGAGAAGAGATGAGGTGAACACTAGCAAATTGAAAAGAAGACAAGCTAACACTTTTCTAAGACCTTTCTCTCAAACTCTTGCTACTCAAAAAGTTGTGTTCTCAGCTGAGATTTGAGGGGTATTTATAGGCCTCAAGAGGATTCAAATTTGGGCTCCAAAATTTGGGCTCCAAAATTCAAATTCTCTTTGGGTTCCCGATGCTGGCGGTGCCACCGCCCAGCCAAGCGGTGCCACCGCCTGGCCCTCCGGTTCACTTGGTTTGGCTTACTTTTAGCCCAAACCAAATCTGACTTTGGCCCCAGTTGGCCCCTAACCAGGATATAGGATTATCTTCTTAATCATAATCCTAATTACAAGTGAACTACATAACAAAACACATCCTAAGCAATTTATTAACCGCGAATGTCAAGTCTTGTTCCGGCGAGCTTTCCGACGAACTTCCTTCGACGGGGTCCAAGCACGCTCCCGAACTTGTGATGACTTTAATGAGTAGCTGAGACTTCTCGGTGATCTCTGTGAACCTCCGACGATCTCTTTGGCGAACTTCCAACAGGTTCCCGATTTCTTCTCGGTTGGTTCCGGCAGCATCTCCGACGATTCTTCGGACTCTTAAACATTCATCGAACTCGACTCCGGTATACTTGCTTTGTGTTTTCTGTTTATCGTAGTTAATCCTGCACACTTAACTCAATAATATGGATTAGATCAAATAACCCATCAATTGATTTTCTCATCAAAATCCGAGATTCAACAGGTGCCTCCTCCAATTTTTTTATAATCTTACTAGTCTCTGAATCTTCCTGCCATTCTATCTTAATATCCTTAAGGAAGTTGCTGGTCGAAAGTGAAATGATCGAAACTTCAGCTTGCTCGGGTAGCTGCGAAAGTGCATCTGCAAGAACATTCTCTTTCCCATTTTTGTAAGTTATTTCATAATCAATTCTAAGAAGTTTTGTTACCCATTTTTGCTGCTCAGGGGATGATATCTTTCGCTCCAAAAAGTACTTGAGGCTTTTATAGTCAGTTTTAATTTGAAATCGTCGACCAATTAAGTAGGGTCTCCACCTCATTGCTGTGTGCACAATGGCGAGCATCTCCTTATCATATGTTGACTTATTTTGATGGGAGGGAGATAATGCCTTGCTAGTGTATGCAAGTGGTCGACCATCTTGCATGAGAATGGCTCCAATTCTGACTCCAGATGCGTTGGCCTCAATAACGAAGGGTTGATTAAAATCTGGTAGTATTAGCACCGTCGTCGTCGTCATGGCTGCCTTAAGTTTGTCGAAGACAGCGGAGGCTCTGTCCAACCATTGGAAGACATCTTTTTCTAGTAAGGAAGTAAGTGGTGCACTGATCTTTCCATAGTTTTTCATGAACTTGCGGTAGTAGCCTATTAAACCTAGAAAGCCATGTAGCAATTTTATGTTCCTCGGGGTCAGCCAGTTTTGCATTGCTCCAATTTTGAAGGGGTCTACTACCACACCTTCCTCTGATATGATATGCCCAAGATTTTCCACCTTCTTTTGAAGAAAGCAAAAATTCATAGTGGTTGTTGTGTGTTCAAAAGGTGGTTTTTCGTATGTCTTCTTCACATACTCGTATTTGATGATACCCGGATCGAAGGTCCAGCTTTGTGAAGATTTGTGCTCCCTTTTATCTAGCAATTCATCTACTACTGGAATAGGGTATTTATCCTTGATGGTTATGCCATTGAGAACTTGGTAATCCACACATAATCGCCATGTTCCGTCCTTCTTTCGTATGAGGATCACCGGTGAAGATTAGGGGCTGCAACATGGCCGAATAACTCTTGTTTCGAGCATCTCTTTTATAATCATTTCTATTTCGTCCTTCTGAAAATGTGGATATAGATATGGCTTAGCATTCGCTAGAGATTTTCTTGGAAGAATCGTTATAAAATGATCAAGCCGACGGGTAAGAGGTAGGTTGCGCGGTTCATCAAATATATCTGAAAATTCAGCAAGCAAAGGAAGTAGATTTAGATCTTCAAATTCTGTTGGCTCTCCCTTAGTTTGCTTCTCATGTTGTACCAAAAAGCCGCTGCATGCTTTATGCAAAACCTTTGTTAGAACCCTTGCAGATTCTAAACTTGGGGTTGATCTCTTTAGGGATCGGCCTCCTTGGAACTCTATAGGGGTTCCTCCCTCCAAGTTGCTGCTCAAAGGCTGCAGAAAAGATTCATCTATTGCTTATGAAAAAAGAAGGAATACATGGCTATTTATAGAGCTTCTAAACCCTAACTCCTAATAGGACTCCTACTTAAGACTCTTACTTCTAACCAACTCCTAATATGACTCATACTCAAGACTCCTATTCCCTTACAACTCCTAGTTCTTCTCTAAGAAAAAACCTCCTAACAGAATGTTCATCTCAATTAGGACTCTCCTAGTTAGAGTCCTAACAGAGTATCCATCTCAATTAGGACTCTCCTAGCTAGAGTCCTAACAGACCCGCCCTCTTCAAATCAGCCTTGTCCTCGAGGCTGAGATTCCATGAACTCAGGGAACCGGGTCTTCAGCTCCTCATATGGTTCCCATGTGGCGTCTTCAAGTGGTAGATTATTCCAATGCACTAGTACTTCAGTAGAGGGATGTCGGCGACGCATCATGATCCTGCGATCGAGGATAGCCTGTGGTTGGGCTTGAATAACTCCATCCTCAGTTGTGTTGGGCAGTTGGATCTGGGGTGACTCGTGTTCTCCCAACTTGGGCTTTAGGCATGATATGTGGAAGACGGGATGAATTTTGGCATCCTCAGGTAATTTAAGTTTGTATGCCACGGCTCCAATACGCTCTGTGATCTGATAAGGCCCATAAAAACATGGGGATAGCTTCATGGAGGCTCGAGTGTTGATAGAGAGTTGCTTGTATGGTTGTATGCGAAGATAAACCCAATCTCCCACTGAAAATTCTCTTTCACTACGTCGTGTGTCGGCTTGCTGCTTCATTCTAGCTTGAGCGGTAGAGAGATTATCTTTTAACAGTTGTAAGAGTTTGTCCCTATCAATCAATTCTTGGTCAACCAGATCTACCTTGGCCGAGCCAATTATATACTTTGGAATCACAGGTGCTGGTCGACCATACAATGCTTCATAAGGGGCATATTTTGTAGATGAATGATATGTAGTATTATACCACCATTCAGCCTAGGGAAGCCATTTCGCCCACTCTTTTGGTCGGTCGCTAGCGAAACATCGGAGGTACGTCTCTAAGCACCTATTTACCACCTCTGTTTGGCCGTCAGTTTGTGGATGATACGCTATGCTCATCTTGAGTTTGGTGCCTTGTAACTGAAATAACTCGGTCCAAAATTTACTAGTGAAGATCCTGTCACGATCACTTACGATGGACTTTGGCATCCCATGCAGTTTAACAATATTTTCTATGAAAATCTGGGCAATACTAGCAGCAGTGTAGGGATTTCTCACAGCTTAAAAATGAGCATATTTCGTAAGTCGATCAACCACCACGAGAATCGTGCTTTTACCTTTGGAAGATGGCAGCCCTTCAATAAAGTCCATGGAGATGTCAGTCCACACCGAGTCTGGTATGGGTAGTGGTTGTAGCTTCCCTGGATTTGCCATAGTTTCACCCTTGTGCTGTTGACATATATCACATTGTGCCACATATTCAGCAATAATTTTTCTCATCCCTCTCCAATAAAAATTTTGCTTCACTCTTTTGTAGGTTCTTAGGAATCCAGAGTGCCCTGCTGAAGGTATAGAGTGCATTTCATGCAAGATGATTGCGATGCAAGGGGAGTCAGGTATAAGCACAATCCGACCTTTGTAGCGTAAATCCCTCGAATCCCAAGTGTAGTGGGCTATTGCACTTGGATCCTCCTCTAATTTTTTTATGATCTTGCTGATCTCTGGATCCTTCTTCCATTCTTCCCTAATGTCCTCGAGGAGACCGGTGGTAGGAAGGGAGATGGCTGAAACCTTAGCTTGTTCAGGTAGCCGTGAGAGTGCATCTGCAACAACGTTTTCTTTCCCCTTTTTGTAAATAATTTCATAATCAAATCCAAGAAGTTTGGTTACCCATTTTTGCTGCTCAGGGGATGATATCTTTTGCTCCAAAAAGTACTTGAGGCTTTTATGGTCAGTTTTAATTTGAAATCACCGGCCGATCAGGTAGGGTCTCCACCTCGTTCTTCGTAGGTACAATGGCAAGCATCTCCTTATCATATATACTGACATATTTTGATGGGAGGGAGATAATGCCTTGCTAGTATATCTGAGTGGTCGACCATTTTGCATGAGAACGGCTCCAATTCCGACTCGGATCGTCGACCTCAATGATGAAGGGTCTATTGAAATCTGGTAGCGCAAGTACCGGCGTCGTTGTCATGGCTGCTTTAAGTTTGTCGAAGGCAGCAGAGGCTTTGTCCGACCATTGGAAAGCATCTTTTTTCAGTAAAGAAGTGAGTGGTGCACTGATCTTCCAATAGTCCTTAACAAATTTTCGGTAGTAGCCCGTTAGTCCAAGGTACCCCTGCAGTAATTTCACGTTTGTAGGTTTCGGCCAGCCTTGCATTGCCTCAAATTTTGTTGGGTCTACCGCCACTCCTTCTTCTGATATTATATGCCCAAGGTACTCTACTTTTCGCTGGAGAAAGCTGCACTTTGTTTGCTTAACAAAAAGAGTATTCTCCCGAAGGATTGTCAAAACAATCCGTAAATGCTGAAAGTGAGTCTCAAGAGAAGGTCTATAAACGAGAAGATCATCGAAAAATACCAGCACAAATTTATGAAGAAAGCTCTGAAATATATCATTCATAAGACTTTGAAAGGTTGAAGGAGCATTAGTGAGTCCAAAAGGCATTACCAAGAATTCATAATGGCCATTATGTGTGCGAAATGCAGTTTTTGGAATGTCATCGTCACATACCCGAATTTGGTGGTAACCGGATCGGAGGTCCAACTTCATGAAGACTCGAGCTCCTTTCAATTCATCAAGAAGTTCATCCACCATTGGTATTGGGTATTTGTCCTTGACGGTGATGCCATTTAAAGCTCGGTAGTCGATGCACATCCGCCAAGTTCCGTCCTTCTTGCATACAAGTAGCACCGGTGAGGAATACGGGTTGCAACTTGATCGAATCACCCCTGTTTCAAGCATCTCCTTTACGATCTTTTCAATTTCATCTTTCTGGAGGTGAGGATATCAGTATGGTCGAGTGTTCGCTGGTGGCTTGCCCGGAAGGATTGGAATTCGATGGTCATGTTACCGAAAAGGAGGAAGACCGCGTGGTTCAGCAAATATGTCGGCAAATTCAGTAAGCAATTGGGCAACATTTTGATCTTCAAATTCTATTTTCGTCCCCTTTGGTTGCTGCTGGAGGTGCATCAAAAAGGCACCATTTACCTTATGTAAAACTTCTCCATTCGTTGGGTCGAAACAGTGGTAACGTTGCTTCCGTGCTTCCCGCGTAGGATGATCTGTTTGCCCTTACAGTAGAATTTCATAATTAATTTAGAAAAGTTCCAAGAGACATCACCTAGTGTAGTCAGCCATTCTATACCAAGCACTGCCTCATAGTCACCGATAGGTAGGAGGAAGAAATCAGTGATAATTTCTTGGTCTTGCAGTAATAGTTTCACCTGTGGGCATCTTTGGTCGCACTTTAGGATTCTGCCGTCGGCAACCTTTACGTCGAACTTGCTGCAACCTTCAATATGCAGTGCCATCCGAGCAGCAACCTTACTATTCAGGAAGTTATTAGTGCTACCCGTGTCGATGAGAACAGTGATCGGCTGTTGTTTGAGAAGGCCTCCAACTTTCATCGTTTGCGGATTTGAGTTGCCGGCTAGTGCGTGTACCGTAATGTCGGTCAGCTGTGGCTCTTCTTCCATATCTTCTTCTTCATGTTCAAGGCTCTCTTCTAGATGTTCAATGACCTCTTCTTCTACTGGTTCAATCATAAGAAGTCTACCTTTTTTACAGTGATGCTCGCGGCTCCACGGCTCGTCGCAATGCCAACATAACCCCTTCGCAGATCGCTCCCGAAGTTCTTCTCTTGTTAACCTTTTCGGTGCAGGGACTCGGTTGATAGTAGGGGGGGCTGAGGGCTTTAGTATTGTAGGTCGTGGAGTGATCCTAGTCCTCCGGGCTTCATGGTTCAATCGCTCCTCTTGAAGTTGTGCGAAAGAGATGGCTGCCATAAGCGTGTATGGTTGTCGCGCCTTATCTTCTCCCCGGATCTCCGGCTTTAGGCCCTCAATAAAAGTCCCCAATAACTATTTTTCAGACCAATCATGAGTTTGATTAGATAACCTTTCAAACCTGGTTTGGTACTCCTGAATGGTGGAGGTTTGTTGGATCTTTGCTAGTTGTCCGTCAATGTTCTCGTAATAAGTTGGTCCGAAGCGGATCAGTAGTCCTTCTTTGAATTGTCGCCATGAAAGGACTCCATAAGTATGTTCAAACCAGTCAAACCATTGTATGGCATCCCCTTCAAGATGTATAGATGCAATTTCCACCATGGATGCATCCACAGTTTTATGGTACCGAAAATATCGTTCCGCGTGCGAGATCCAACCAATTGGGTCTCCTTCTTCCCATCTAGGGTAGTCCACTCTCATGTGCGAATAGTTGGGGTCGGTCATAGAGCCTCCCCTCTCTTGGAAGTCATCTCTTTGGGCATGATGTGATTGGTTAGAGCTCTCTCCTTGATGTGATTTCTTTGGGCTTGGTGGTCGCCCCAGATTGAATTCGGTAAGGAGAGTCCGAATCTTATCCTCCATTCGTGCCTCAAAGGCTTCAAATTTAGCATCGATTGCCTCCTCCGATGCCATAGTATATGACTCCAAATCTGTGATGTTAAGATCTCTCTTTTGTTGACGAGTTAAAGGCATGTATAGGTTTGATAGAAATCAGTGAAAGTTTGCTGCAAAATTGTGTTGTCTTATAAGAGCTGAATTATCGTCGAAGAAACAGCGGTTTCTCGACGAAATCTCCACAAAAAATTTGAGAGATTTGAGGAGAGAGTTGACAGCAATATCTCAGTTTATATGACAGCAAGGATGTCCATCAAGAAAATTTCGGTAGTAACAGCAAGAAAATTAGTGTAAGTTGCGATAGCAGAATTCTCGTAAAAAATTTCAGCAACTTATGATGAAAAGTTGCAGCAATATAGGAACGAATTTTTTTTTTTTTTTTGGATTTTCAGATAGGGATAAATAAATTGCAGCAGTAGTAAGGTAGGAAACCAGAACCTATTGCAATTCACGGGGAGATCAAAGGATGATCTGCGGTGGTAGAGATGATGGCGGAATTCGGAGATGATCTTTTAAGCAATTGTGGGAATTGCTTTGGATGGTTGTGGAGGGTTGATGGATGGATATGGAAGGGCAGCGAGACACCAAGAACGCTGCTCTGATACCAAGTGTTAGAACCCTTGCAGATTCTAAACTTGGGGTTGATCTCTTTAGGGGATCGGCCTCCTTGGAACTCTATAGGGGTTCCTCCCTCCAAGTTATTGCTCAAAGGCTGCCGAAAAGATTCATCTATTGCTTATGAAAAAAGAAGGAATACATGGCTTTTTATAGGGCTTCTAAACCCTAACTCCTAATAGGACTCCTACTTAAGACTCTTACTTCTAACCAACTCCTAATATGACTCATACTCAAGACTCCTATTCCCTTACAACTCCTAATTCTTCTCTAAGAAAAAACCTCCTAACAGAATGTCCCTCTCAATTAGGACTCTCCTAGTTAGAGTCCTAACAGAGTATCCCTCTCAATTAGGACTCTCCTAGCAAGAGTCCTAACATTTAGAAACCCTATAAATAGCCATCTATTCCTCCTCTTTTCACAAGCAATAGATGAATCTTTTCTGCAGCCTTTGAGCAGCAACATGGAGGGAGAAACCCCTATAGAGTTCCAAGGAGGTCGATCCCCTAAAGAAATCAACCCCAAGTTAGAATCTGCAAGGGTTCTAACACCTACCTTTGAGCAGCAACTTGGAGGGAAGAACCCCTATAGAGTTCCAAGGAGGCCAATCCCCTAAAGAGATCAACCCCAAGTTTAGAATCTGCAAGGGTTCTAACACCTGGTATCAGAGCAGCGTTCTTAGCATCTCTCTGCCCTTCCATAGCCATCCATCAACCCTCCACAACCGCCCAAAACAATTCCCACAATTGCTTAAGAGATCGTTGTCAAATTCCATCGTCATCTCCACCACCACGGATCATCCTTTGATCTCCCCGTGAATTGCAACAGGTCTGGTTTTCTATCTTACTGCTGCTGCAATTTAGTTATCCTTATTTGAAAATCCCAAAAAAATTATTCCTATATTGTTGCATTTACTTTTCGTCATAAAGTTTTCATCTATACGACGAAAGATACATTGCGGAATTCCAATCGTATAACACTGTCTGTTTGATCTTGCTACTGTGTTTTTTCTATCCAAATCTCTACGAAATTTTTATGACATCTTTGACATTTCCTAATAGCAGATTCCCTTTGGTTTCATAAAAAAATTCTCAATATAAACCACTGATCTTTTACGTCTAATCTGCTATACTTAAAAATCTGTGCTGCAGAAAATTTCAGCCGCATATTGTTGCCTTAACCCATCTATTTGCAATCTTTTTTGAATGAAATTTCTTATACACTTCATAGATCATCTTTGCTTCCATCTAAGATTGATCTATAAAGAAATTCATCTCTAAAAACGATTTTGTATTGCTGCAAATTTTCGTTGTAAGCTGCTGGAATATCTCGACGTGAATTCTGCTATCGCAACTTGCACCAATTTCCTTGCTGTTATACTGCCGAAATTTTCTTGATTAAATTAGATATCCTTGCTGTCATATAAATTATGATTTTGCTATCAATTCCCTCCTCAATTCTCTCAAGTTTTTGGTGGGTATTACGTCGAGAAACCGTTGTTTCTTCGACGACAATTCTACTCTTACAAGACAGCACATACTTGCTGCAACTTCCATTGATTTCTACCAAACCTTTGCTACCATCTACCACAGATCCAAAACTTTTATCTATAGCCCTAAAACTCTACCAAACCACACCCTCAACCTGCACCCAAAATAGCCACAAAACATGCCTAAATCGTAGCCTACATCCACCAATCTACCAACCCTTTCGACCATCACCTCTCTCAACCAATACATACCTTTAACCTGACAACAAAAGAGAGATCTTGATATCACAGATTAGATGACATATACTATGATATCTGAGGAGGTATTCAATGCTAAATTCGAAGCCTTCGAGGTGCAAATGGAGGATAAGATTGGGATGCTCTTTACCGAACTCAGATTGGGCCGACCACTAAGCCCGAAGAAATCACATCAAGGAGAGAGCTTTGCCCAATCGCACCAAGCCCAAAGATATGACTTCCAAGAGAGGAGAAACTCTATGACCAACCTCAACTATCCATGCATGTGAGTGGACTTCCCTAGATGGGAAGAAGGAGACCCGATTGGTTGGATCTCGCGCGTGGAGCGATATTTTCGGTACCACAAAATCGCAGATACATCTATGGTGAAAATTGCAGCTATACATCTTGAAGGGGATGCTACACAGTGGTTTGACTAGTTTGAACATACTTATGGAGTCTTTTCATGGCAACAATTCAAAGAAGGACTGCTGATATGCTTCAAACCAACCGATTACGAGAATATTGACGCACAACTAGCAAAGATCCGACAAACCTCCACCATTCAGGAGTACCAAACTAGGTTTGAAAGGTTATCTAATCAAACTCACGATTGGTCTCAAAAACAGCTATTGAGGACCTTCATTGAGGGCTTGAAGCCGGAGATCCGAGGAGAAGTTAAAGCACGACAACCGTATACGCATATGGCAACCATCTCTTTCGCACGACATCAAGAGGAGCAATTGAACCATGAAGCTTGGAGGACTAGGGTCACTCCTCAACCAATAATATTGAAGCCCTCAGCCCCCCCTACTATCGACCAAGTCCCTACACCAAAGAGGTTAATAGGAGAAGAGCTTCAGGAGCGATATGCGAAGGGGTTATGTTGGCATTGTGACGAGCCGTGGAGCCGTGAGCATCACTGTAGTAAAGGGAGACTTCTTATGATTGAACCAATAGAAGAAGAGGTCATTGAACATTCAGAAGAGAGCCTGGAACATGAAGAAGAAGATACAGAAGAAGAGTCACAATCGATCGAAGTTATGGTACATGCACTAGCCGACTACTCAAACCCGTAAACGATGAAAGTTGGAGGCCTTCTCAAACAACAACCGATCACTATTCTCATCGACACGGGCAGTACTAATAACTTTCTAAACAGTAAGGTTGTTATCCAGATAGCTTTACCTATTGAGAATTGCAACAGGTTTGACGTTATGATAGCCGATGGATGGATTTTAAAGTATGATCGTAGGCGCTCGCAAGAGAAACTATTGCTGCAGAACCAAGAGATAATTGCAGATTTCTTCCTTCTCCCGCTTGATGATCATGAGGCCATGCTCATAATTAAATGGTTGACAACATTAGGTGATATTTCTTAGAATTTTATGCAACTAATTATGAAATTTTACAGTAAGGAGAAATAGGTGATACTGAACGAGAAAATGGGGGCGACGTAACGCTGATTTGCACACAACAAATGGAGATGATTTTGCATAAAGCATGCTGCAGATTTTTGGTACAACTTGAGCAGCAAACTAAGGGAGAGCCAATAGAATTTGAAGATCCAAACCTACTTCCTTTGCTTGCTGAATTTTCAGATATATTTGACGAACCTTACAACCTACCTCTTACCCGTCAGCATGATCATTATATAATGATTCTTTCAGACAAACCTCCAGCAAATACTCAGCCATATCAATATCTATATCTCCAACATCTCCAGAAGGATGAAACAGAAAGGATTGTAAAAGAGATGCTCAAAACAGGAGTTATTCGGCCAAGTTGCAACCTCTACTCTTCACCGGTGCTACTTGTACGCAAGAAGGATGGAACATGGTGAATATGCATTGATTACCGAGCTTTAAATGGCATCACCGTCAAGGACAAGTACCCAATACCAGTGGTTGATGAACTTATTGATGAATAAAAAGGAGCTCGAGTCTTCACGAAGTTGGACCTCCGATCCGGTTACCACCAAATTCGGGTATGTGACGATGACATTCCAAAAACTGCATTTCGCACACATAATGGCCATTATGAATTCTTAGTAATGCCTTTTGGACTCACTAATGCTCCTTCAACCTTTCAAAGTCTCACGAATGATATTTTTCGGAGCTATCTTCGCAAATTTGTGCTGGTATTTTTCGATGATATTCTCATTTACAGCCCTTCTCTTGAGACTCACTTTCAGCATTTACAGATTGTTCTGACGATCCTTCTCATTTACAGCCCTACAAATGTGAAATTACTACGTGGGTTTCTTGGACTAATAGGCTACTACCGAAAATTTATTAAGGACTATGGGAAGATAAGTGCACCACTCACTTCTCTACTTAAAAAATATGCTTTCCAATGGTCGGACAAAGCCTCTACTGCCTTCGACAAACTTAAGGTAGCCATGACAACGACGCCGGTGCTAGCGCTACCAGATTTCAGCCGACCCTTCATCATTGAGACCGACGCATCTGGAGTCGGAATTGGAGTTGTTCTCATGCAAGATGGTCAACCACTCGCATACACTAGCAAGGCATTATCTCCCTCCCTTCAAAACATGTTAGTATATAATAAGGAGATGCTCGTCATTGTAAACGCAGTAATGAGGTGGAGACCCTACCTGATCGACCGGCGTGACGTCACTCAAAATATAGATTAAAACATATCAACAGAAGGCTTCGTCCAATCTTCTGACATGTTTGCTCCAGTCCAATGTCTAATTCCTCCTGCTTTAATCGATTTATCTTTTTTGATCGAAGTTAGTCCTACATCACTTAAACACACATTAGATGATAAACACATCAATTGATTTCATCATCAAAATCTAAGATTTAATAAGTTTGACACTGACATTGGGCGGTACTACCACCTAGTCTGACGGTACCACCGCCTAACATAATCTGGGAGACTATGTTTGGGCAGTACCACCGCTTGACCTTGCTATAAGACACTGAATGGGCCAAACAATAGGCCCAATTCAGCCTTGATTTAGGCCAAATTGACCTCTAATTGAGTTAACATTATTTCACCCCAATTTCAACTCAATTAGACCTATACTAACTCAATCTAGATAATTTATTACAAAGCATGAATCATATATTGTTCGGCATGTCATTGGTTCTTCCAGCGCTTCGTCTGATCCTTTAGTGCTTCATCCTCTCCTTCGGTGTATTACCCAATTGGCATGTTGACTCCTGCAACTTCTGATCTCATTGGCACAATATCTGATCCTTTGGCCTGATGCTCAAACTCATGGCACGAAGTCCTTCCACCGGCATGTCGACTGATCCTCCAACTCAATGTCCAATCTTCTGATATGTTCAACTCTAGCCCAACGCAGTGTATTAATTCAACTTATTGCAGGATTTGAAAGTTACACTGGACGATTTGCTCTCGGATTTGATGCCGAGAGTGGATGATCATCTATCGACACTCAATAGCCCTCGTAAGGTCGACTATCACTCCCAATAACCAGCTGTACTAGATCTGGGACAGCCAAACCTATAAGTCTGGTATCAAAGAGTGCAGCACTCATACAGGACATCTTTGGTGTCTCAAGTCTAAGGACTAGATACACCACTAGGACTACGGAATCATTGTCTGACAATAAGGCATCATCAACTATCCAGCATTCCGTAAGCGGATCAATCAGTGAACTCATTCTCCAATGAGCACCTGTACTGTATCCCTAGTGTCCCTACATAAGCAGCTATGAGACCAGCTGCATCCATCATATGGACGGGTATACAACACACCAGTCTATCCGATTATCATGATATCCCTCTCGAGTAACTTATGACCAGGATTATTTAGGATATGTGTTTAAAGGTGAATCGATCTCACTATCATGATCTCATCACGATCCGATTCCTATTGCACAAATCTAAGGACATCACAATATATGTATGCATTTATGCAATAGTTATAAAGTGATATATGCCAAAATATAATAAGCAAAAAGATTCTATATTAAGTCACACGTGTCATCACTCACGTGATTGGCTTGCTGGGCACCTATAACTAGCAAATGATAGGTTGCCTGGACCACCTATTACAGCTCAGGTTAATCAAAAATCAAAGAGGAAGAGCAACCAATATAATAAGCATGTCAACAAAGGTTTGGCTAAGCTGCCTCCTAGCCCCATGGAGCCCAAACCAAACCCCCCTTTTCCCTATCAAGGTGGTAACTTTCATAATCCTCAACCATCGCTTCCTGACTTCACAAGCCACCAATGAGTCATTTGCCAACTATGTGATAAAGTTGGATACTCCGCGAAAGTCTATCGGTCTCACCCCAGACACCCTGTTCCATCACAGTGGCCTCAAGCGAATTTCATGGCTACTCCAACTACTACCTAACCAAATTGGATTATGGACTTGGGCGCCTCTCATCACATCACCTCTGATCTTCAAAACTTGTCCATCCACAACAACTATAGTGGAAATGAAGATATCATCATCGGTGACAATAAAAGAATTCCTATTACTTATTCTGTTTTCTCAACACTTAGTTCACTTACCACAACTTTTACACTCAATGATGTTTTGTGTATACCTAATATTAAAAGAAACCTCATTTCCGTTTCTCAATTCTATAAACAAAATAATACCTCCATTGAATTCTTTCCCAACTCTTTTCTTATCAAAGATTTGAGCACGATGGCATCTTTAGTCCAGAGCCAGAATAAAGATAACATTTATGAGTGGCCATCCGCTTCACAAATTACCCATTCTACTACTCACTCTTCAATCGCAGCTCCGGTTAATATATAGCATCGTCGTCTTGGTCATCCCTCCTCTTTTATCCAGCAAAAATTACTTTCTCATTATTCTTTTCCTACCTTGAAAATCAATAGTACTGTCACTCATTGCGATGCTTTTCTTTGCAATAAAAGTCATAAACTACCTTTTGGGACAACCTCCATTTCTTGCTCTAAACCATTTGAAATTATTTATACCGACGTGTGGGGCCCTGCCCCATTTCCTTCTTTTGACAAGTTTTGCTTTTATGTCATTTTTATAGACTATTATACTAAGTACACATGGTTATATCTCCACCATAAGTCTGATGTTTACATAGTATTTACCAACTTTCGAAAGTTGGTGGAGAATTTTTTTCAATCTTCTATTAGAACAGTTTACTCTGATGGCGGAGGTGAATCTCAAGCCCTCACATCCTATCTCTCCGCTTATGGTATACAACATCTCAAGTCACCCCCACATATGTTAGGATCAAAAGCACTAAGGGGGGGGGGGGGGGTTTGAATTAGTACAACGGAAAACTTTCGTCGGTTAAAATGACTTTTATACGAAAACAGAAGTATAGATGATGTAAAGCAATAGAGGCAATTTGCAATTAAGATATAGAGTAGAATGTAAATGCAAACCGAGATTTAGATTGGTTCGGTTAATCATGGCGTACATCTACATTAGGCTTCCTCCTCCGACGAGGTCATAGACGTCCACTAGAGGCATTCCTTCAATAGGTGAATGTCAACCACCCTTTTACATCTTTACTCCTTTTGACAGGCTTAAGAGCAACCCTTACAGATTTCCACTCCTCTCTTGAATGATCAAAACTTAGAAGAAAGAGGGAGAAGGACTTCTAGCCTTTTACAACACTTTTAAGCTCTCAAATTCTTAAAATAATTGCAAGCTTTCGGTCATGCAGAAAGGGTGGGGTTTATATAAGCCCCAACTGGTTTGAATTTGTAGCTCAAAAATGTCATCTCCTGGATTTCTGGGGTCCTAGCGGTACTACCGCCATAACTGGGTGGTACTATCGCCTGGCATTGCTCGGAGACCGAGCTCATGCAGTACCACTCTTGACTTAGCTTGGAGACCAAGCTCGGGCGGTACCACCGCTTGAAAAGGGCGGTACCCCGCCCAGCATTCTTGGGAGACTGAGCTCCAAGGCAATGCCACCGTCGGCCAGGAATTCTAGGGACAAATGGGCTGATCCATTCGGCCCAATTTGGGTCTGTCAAGAGTCCAATTGCCCCTAGATTAAGTTAATGGGATCACCTCCCATTCCTAACTTAATCTACATGCTAACTATGATATTTAAGACATTAATACTGTAATTTGCTCCGGTGCATCAATCGCTTCTTCCGGCGAGTTTCCGGCGACCTTCTAGCGAACATCCGACGAACCCTCGGCGATGCTACGGTGGACTTTCGACAAACTCCTAGACTTGCGATAATCCACTTGGCAAGTTTCGATGAGCTTCTTTACTAAGCTCCTGGACTTCTCGGATTTGTTCCCGCAGAACCTTCGATGATCGTCTAGACTTCCGTCGAACTCTCGAACCCCCAACGTGACATGGTCTTGACTCTGGTGTAACTCCTATTATATGTCTTACTTCCATTTTAGTTAATCCTACACATGTAAAACAAACTTCGATCTAGATAATTAATTCTAAGCATTAATCAAGTTGTCCGGTGTGTCATTGGTCCCTCGCCGCTTCATTCGATTCTTCGATGCATCGTCCTCTCCTGTGGCCTATTGCCCAATCAGCTAGTTGACTCCATAACTCTGATATCCTTTCCAGAGAGAAACTCCTTCGACCAAGCAGCATCGAAGCAGGTCGCGCTCTAGATCGCGGCAGCCTGCTCTCATTTCCAGCGATCCTCGGCCTTGGACTAGCCTCTTCAAGGCTCTGGTTGGAAGTCCAGATCTAAGCTTGGAATTCTTTACTCCAGAAGTTCAAGCTGATAAGAAGATTGTTGTATCTGAGGCTGGCGATTCAGCGAGCTTATTGAGACATGGTCTATGGCGATTGTTGGCTATGTGGTAGGTCTCAAAACATCTTATTTCCCACTATCCTCATTTATCAAAACTTCGATGAGGAATATCTTCATTTGATCTTCATATCTTTGGAGAACGGATTCTTTGTTTGCAAGCTATACTCAAGAAGATTTGCAGCCGAATCCTCGAAGGATTCGGACTATCCATGGTCATCCAATGATTCTCTGACGTTGGTCTCCTGATATCCGTTTGGAGTTAGATAGCCTATAGTCTATTCCATTATGGGTATCCTTTCAAGGACTGCCTCTACATCTTTGGAGTCGACGTTTTATTGCAAAGTTATGCAGCACTCTGGGACAGCCACTCTACATCGACAAAGCAACAGCAGCTCAGACGAGATTAGCATTTGCACGAGCATGTGTGCTGGTTTCTGTTGGGAAATCATGGGGGGCAACATCATATGCGCAGCGGAAGAACAAGAAAACAAAAATCCCCGATTCCCAAAAAGATGTTCATCGTCGTGCGAAGATTGGTGCGCAAAAATCCGCAAAACACAAAACTGCGTATAGAGATTATGTTACCTAGGGAGATCGTATGTCCCCCATTTCCTTGCAGATCCCTAGGAGAGGGTGAAGGAGGTCAAGCGTCCTCTTCTCTAGCGGTGATCCACACAAAGGGGGTTGCGACGACCCTCCTCAAAACTCCAGCCTCTCGAGGTGGAGAGGGAGGGAGAGGAGAATAGGAAAGGCAAGCAAAGACTCTAGCCTATGAGGTCTGTGAATCCCTCCTATTTATAGAGATCCCGTGTCAAACCCTAATGGGTCCTTCCCTAGTGGGTATTGGATCTGCATCCAATAAGACAAGGGGCTCCGTCCGGATATCTCATATCCAGAACCTCTACTCATCGGAATGCCTACCATATGTGTGTGACCCTCTAGGCCCAATATCGAGCTGACCGTGAGTCATACCTGTCAGAACTCCTTCTAACTTCGGTGAATTATTATCTCTGTAATAATTCACTCGACTCATCGACTTCTGGGGCGTGCTAGGCCCACTACGCCAGTAGTCCCCGCACGTCTGGGGGGAATCCAATCCATTGGACCCGTCCGTCCTCGCCGCCACCATATACCTATAGTCCCTCATCCATCTAATATCCCGGAGACCGATATCGAGCATGGTGTTGTCGGACCCATACGGTTTCTACTCGAGTCTCGCTCTATTCGGATTCTCCCGGAGAACTCTTTCTCTCTCAACCCGAATGACCCTGGCCGGGGATTTGTCTCGAGCAAGAACACATGGGATATTCCTCTCATGACGCCAAGAGTGGATGATCCTCTATCGACACTCAATAGCCCTCGTAAGGTCGACTACCACTCCCAATGACTAGTCAGTACTAGATGCGGGACAAAAACCTATAAGTCTGGTATCAAAGAGTGGAGCACTCATACAGGGACATCCTTGGTGTCTCAAGTCTAAGGACCGGATACACCACTAGGACTACGGAATCACTTTAATCGACAATAAGGCATCATCAACCATCCAAATGTTCCAAGCGGATCAATCGATGAACTCATTCTCCATGAGCACTGTCTTTGTATCCCTAGTGTCCCTACACGAAAGCAGCTATGAGACCAGCTGCATCCATCATATGGACGGGTATCAAAGACACCGGTCTGTCCGGTTATCACGATGTCCCTCTCGAAAAACCTATGACCGGGGATTATTTAGGATATGTGTTTAAAGGTGAATCGATCTCATTATCGTGATCTCATCACGATCCGATTCCCATTGCACAAATCCAAGGACATCACAATATATATATGCATTTATGCAATAGTTATAAAGTGATATACGCCAAAATATAATAAGCAAAAAGATTCTGTATCAAGTCACACGTGCCATCACTCACGTGATTGGCTTACTGGGCACCTATGACTAGCAATCTCCCACTTGGCCTAAAGCCAATCACCTATGTGTATGATCTCCATCAGACTCCTGTGACGCTCAAAGACAATCTGAGATAACGGCTTTATCAGTGGATCTGCAATGTTATCTTCGGATGGAACTCTTTCCACTGCTACATCTCCTCGGGTTACGATCTCTCTTATAATCTGGAACCTCCTCAGAACACTTCTGATGAGACCCGGGTTCCCTTATTTGAGTAATCACCCCATAGTTGTCGCAATATAAGGAAGTCGACTTGTCGCTATCTGTATCGACTCCCAAATCTGTGATGAACTTCTTCACCCGGACTCCTCCTTTGCTACATCCGATGCAGCAATGTACTCCGCCTCTGTGGTGGAGTCGCCAGATGGTATCTTGCTTGGAACTCTTCCAAAGACATCGCTCCTCCATTCAAGGTGTACATATACCTTGAATTGACTTTGCTTTCATCGACATCGGACTGAAAACCTGAGTCGGTGTAGCCTTCAACCTTAAGGCTATTACCTCCATATACTAGTAAAAGATCCTTAGTCCTTCTCAAGTACTTAATGATACACTTTACTTTGCTTTCCGGTCTCCAAGCACGATCCGCTTTGATACACCTGCTCGTGACACTCGGAGCATGTGCTATATCGAAGCCTAGTACATAGCATGGCATACATGATAGACCCTATTGCTGAGGCATAAGGTATCATATCCATGTTAAGCCCTTTCTTCGAGTCTTTGGGGACATACTGTAGAAAAGCGATATCCCATGTCTCATCGGTATATGAGACCTCTCTTGGAATTTTCCATGCCAAACCTTTTGACAATAGTTTCTATGTACTGGATCGGGACAAGCCAAGCATCCTCTTGGATCTATCTCT
Organism: Musa schizocarpa; assembly: GCA_900464855.2. Classification (NCBI taxonomy): domain Eukaryota; kingdom Viridiplantae; phylum Streptophyta; class Magnoliopsida; order Zingiberales; family Musaceae; genus Musa; species Musa schizocarpa. Next base: position 19,652,692 of record LS990917.1, read on the forward strand.
ATAGATTCTAATCCCCAAGATATAAGATGCTTCCCCTAAGTCCTTCATGGAGAAGTGTCTAGATAACCAAGCCTTTACTGTGGATAGCATTCCTATGTCATTCCGAATGATGAGGATGTCATCCACATATAACACCAAAAAGGTGATAGCGCTCCCACTTACCTTTCTGTATACACAAGGCTCATATTCGTTCTTAACGAAGTCATAAGATCTGATTGCATCATCAAATCTTATGTTCCAACTTCGGGAAGCTTACTTTAGTCCATAAATGGATCTAAGCAACCTACACACCTTATCTGGGCAGTTCTTGGACACGAATCCCTCAGGTTGCATCATATACACCTCCTCCTCGAGGTTATCTACTCCGATCTTTTTCTTAAAGATCCACTTGCAACCGATGGGTACAATACCTTCGGGCGCATCAACTAGGTTCCAAACCTTATTGGAGTACATAGAATCCATCTCAAAATTCATGGCTTCTTTCCACTTCCCGGAGTCTATACTCATAATAGCCTCCTCGTAGGTCTGAGGATCAATATCCTCTACATCCTCTGCTCTAATATGTCCCACATATCTCTCAGGAGGATGGGATACTCTATCAGACCTGCGTAAAGTTGATACTTGTGTATTAGGTACCTGAGCAGACTCGGGCTATAGAGTGGTGCTTGAGCTTGGTTCTCCAACCTCGCTCAATTCTATCATTCTCCCACTGTCTCCGTCAAGAATGTGTTCCTTCTCAAGGAACACTGCTCTCTTAGCTACAAAGACCTTTTGGTCCTCGAGATGATAGAAATAATACCCACAAGTTTCCTTGGGGTATCCCACAAATTTGCATCGCTCTGTCCTTGATTCTAACTTATCGGGGTTGTGTCTTCTAACATGGGCAGGCAGCCCTGGATCTTAACAACCTTAAGATCAGGCTTCTTCCCTTTCATATCTCATATGGTGTAGACACTACCGACTTAGTTGGAACTTTGTTCAAAGGTAAGGCTGCGGTGTCTAGGGCATATCCCCTAATGAGATGGGTAGGTCAGTGAAACTCATCATGGACCGCACCATATCTAATAATGTCTGATTTCTCCTTTTCGAGACACCATTGAGCTGAGGTGTATAAGGAAGTGTCCATTGGGATAATATCCCATGGTCCTTGAGGAACCGAGTAAACTCTGTACTTAAGTATTCACCTCCTCGATCGATCAAGAGTTTTGATACTCTTTCCAGTCTGGTTCTCCACCTCATTCTTATACTCTCTGAATTTCTCAAAGGCCTTAGACTTGTATTTCATTAAGTACACATATCCATACCTTGAGAAATCATCAGTAAATGTAATGAAGTAGGAGTAACCTCCAATGGCATGAGTTGACATGGGTCCACATACATCACTATGTATGAGTTCCAACAACTCATTGGCTCTCTCTCCAGTTCTACTAAATGGAGATTTGGTCAGTTTTCCACGAATGCAAGGCTCACAAGTCGCATATGACAAATAGTCGAATGGATCTAGATATCCATCATTTAGCAACTTTTGAATCCTTCTTTCATGGATGTGACCTAGCCTACAATGCCACAGTATGCACTGCTCAACTCATCTCGTTTCCTTTTGGACACATTTACATTCATGATATGTGGAGTGGTGTCTAACATAAATAAACCATTATGCAATGTTCCTTTCGTGATGATCTTATCATCTAATAATATCGAACAACCATTGTTCTCAAAAAAACAAATTTATATCCACTAACTGTTAAACATGAAATGGAGATAATGTTTTTGATAATAGAAGAAACAAAATAACATGCATCTAATGCAATAAAAGCTCCACTAGGCGCATCTATGGCGACCTCGCCAACAGTTAATACAACAACTTTTTTGCTCCATTACCCATCTTGAGGTCCATCTAAGCCTCTCTCAGTAGTCTCCTAGGCCTTGCCGAACACTGCAACGAATTGCATATATGATAAGCACTACCGGTATCCAATACCCATGTGTTATCATAAGAGTCCCACAAATGGAGACTGATCATGAATGAACCCGAAGCTTCATCAAGCTTTTGTTTCGCCCTTTCTGCAAGGTACTCTTTGCAGTTTCTCTTCCAATGCCCATCTTTACCACAAAGGGAAGCAATCGGCCTTTGTCCTTTGTTGGGTCTTTCTTAGCAACCTTTGCTTTACCTTGTTTGCCCTTGCCCTTTCCCTTCTTAAGGGACCTTTTCTGCTTTCCTTTTTTTTTTCGGTCTCACCAGTGTAGAGAACTGGCTTCTCTTTCTTAATAGTACTCTCTGCCTCCCTCAACATATTGAGGAGCTCTGGGAGAGTCACATCAAGCTTGTTCATATTAAAATTCATTATGAACTGTGAAAAGGAATCTGTAGGGACCAAGCACAATGTCCATACACAAGTTATCCTCTAGGACCATTCCTAGACCTATGAGTTTCTCTATCCACTCAATCATCTTTTAGGACATGGTTCTGAACCGGTGTCCCCTCGGTCATCCTAGCGGAAAAAAGCTCTTGGATATCTCATATCGTTGAGTCCTTCCCCTGTTCCTCAAACAATTTGCGACATGTAGGAGAATGGATCTAGCATCCATCTTTTCATGTTGTCTCTCAGTAACTCTGAGTCATAGAGCCCAACATATAGCACTCATCAAGAGTGGAGTCATCAATGTACTTCACGTAGCGAGCGATCTCATCCTCGCTTGCCCCTTCTTCTTCGTAGGCATCACTGTATCAGGGACGTACACGATTTTCTCCGCCAGTGAGAACAATTCTCAAGTTACGGAGCCAATCCGTATAATTTGGACCAATGAAGGCGGTTGACATCAAGTATGCCACATAAGGGATTTGAAAGCGACATTTTTTGAAAATAAAGATGTAGCGAAAAATGAATAACATGCAGATTTTGCAAGAAATAAACTATCAAGATATGGACTTCTATCTTAATATGCTCCCACTATTTTTACTAACGAGTCACGCGACACACTCAAAGACGCGAAACGGAGTCTCCAAAGAGACTTCTAGTGGGGATCGATCCAATCACGTTTAGTGTAACCTCGAGGGACTCGACCAATCACACTAAGCCTAAAAGGTAGGCAACTCTTGCCGATCACAACTCCTTGTGATTCCCGTCCTGTTCGGCCTCCGAATCACCATGGCCTCGAGGGACTCGACCAACCATGATGCTCGGTTAAGTCAACACCTTCGTTACAAGATAAGTCTGATTTGATGATATACCCTCGAGGGACTCGACTAAGCATACCATGTCCTCAGGTCACCGGTGACATCTCTATGTCGTAAGCAAGATAGCGAATCGCGATATAGGTGAGTCTCGAGGGACTCGACCAACTCAACCTACACCGGGAATCGGTTCCTACTCATAACGATGGAAGGCCACGTGGGTCAATCTAATTGCCTCACGTTTACCGACTTAATATTATCGAGAGATGTTTCTATAATTTGGTCTCCTAATATGACATGTCACACATATACATATTTAATATATATCTACATCGTATGCAAATATATATACATATCTAGTATGTGTATAAGCAATCACATCAGATGATCATGGACCACAACCTAATATGATTAGGCCCGAGCCAGTAGGCCTAATCACTCACATCAAGATCTATGTGTGCAACGGTGCATCTCCAAGCCCTTGTGATTGTCCATCTCGTCCTCGTCGGTTCCGTCGACATCTTGATGCATCTCCATGCATCACGATCGTCCGTCCTCGTGAGTCCCGCTTCTCGCATCCACGCCTCCCCCTTTCCTAGCCTCCTCATGTGATTACAACTTAATCATAGGCACGCAGGCCCATAATAAACGAAAATATAATGGAGGTTCGCAGACCTCAATAATAATAATCACAAGTACACACATCACACGGTCCATGATCATCCGTCCACACATCATACATCACATGTATAAATAATTATCATCATGTAGGACTACTAGATAATAATAAAAAATAATAATCAACTAAACCTTTTAATTAATTAATATTTTTCTGAAATCAGGGACATATAGGGAATTTTTCAATTCCTAAGGGTATTTTCATAATTTGGACAAAAGACAGAAACTGGAATTTCTCAAATTCACAGGGGCAAAACTGTCCTTTTTCCCAAAACCCTAATTCCCTCTGCTGTTGCCGCCGCCACCCCCCACCGGCGGCGACGTCATCAACGGTGGCGCGCCTTTCCAGCCCCATCAGCGGTGTCTCCCGCCAGCGGCCACTTGGTAGGGCGGGGTTTCGCCACGGAGAGCGGGGCGGTAGACGTCGCTGCCCTGCGGGCGGCAGCCCGCTCCCTTATGGCGGCGGCGCCGCCGCCCTCTACGGCGGCAGGCGTCGCTGCCCTGCAGCTGTAGGGCTCGCTTCCTTCGGGGCGGCGCCACGCTGCTACACGCCCTCGCGCCTGGGTCGCCCGAAACGGCAAGCAAACTGCTGCAAGCAGACTGCCGGCCGGGTTGCTACAGGCACAGGCGCTTGCGCTGCCCGCCGCTACGCTGCACGACGCAGATCGAGGGCAGCAACTGTTGCTGCCCTTCCTCGCTTTTTCGTCAACGATTTTGACGTTAATATTCTTCCTAAACACAACACACGCAGTTCAAAACCAATCATTCGCATCGAACAACCTGGCTCGATACCACTTGTTGGGAAATCATGGGGGCGACATCATATGCGCGCAGCGGAAGAACAAGAAAACAAAAAAATCCCCGATTCCCAAAAGATGTTCATCGTCGTGCGAAGATTGGTGCTAAAAATCCGCGAAACACAAAACTGCATTATAGAGATTGTGTTACCTAGGGAGATCGTATGTCCCTATTTCCTTGCAGATCCCTAGGAGAGGGTGAAGGAGGTCAAGCGTCCTCCTCTCTAGCGGTGATCCACACAGCAGGGTTAAGCGACCCTCCTCAAAAAACTCCAGGCCTCTCGAGGTGGAGAGGGAGAGAGAATAGGAAAGGCAAGCAAAGACTCTAGCCTATGAGGTCGTGAATCCCTCCTATTTATAGAGATCCCGTGTCAAACCCTAATGGGTCCTTCCCTAGTGGGTATTGGATCTGCATCCAATAAGACAAGGGGCTCAGTCGGATATCTCATATCCAACCTCTACTCATCGCAATGCCTACCATATGTGTGTGACCCTCTAGGCCCAATATCGAAATGGGCCGTAAGTCATACCCGTCGAAACTCCTTCTAACTTAGTGAATTATTATCTCTGTAATAATTCACTTTCGACTCATCGACTCTCTGGACGTACTAGGCCACTACGCCAGTAGTCCCCGCACGACGACAGGGGAATCCAATCCATTGGACTCGTCATTCTCGCCACCATATACCTATAGTCCCTCATCCATCTAATATCCCAGAGACCGTATATCGAAAGCATGGTGTTGTCGGACCCATACGGGTTTCTACTCGAGTCTCGCTCTATTCGGATTCTCCCGAGAACTCTTTCTCTCTCAACTCGAATGACCCCGGCGAGGATTTGTCCGAGCAAGAACACATGGGATATTCCTCTCATGACGCCGAGAGTGGATGATCCTCTATCGACACTCAATAGCCCTCGTAAGGTCGACTACCACTCCCAATGACTAGTCAGTACTAGATCCGGGACAGCTAAACCTATAAGTCACGGTATCAAAGAGTGGAGCACTCATACAGGGACATCCTTGGTGTCTCAAGTCTAAGGACCGGATACACCACTAGGACTACTGAATCATTTGTCGACAATAAGGCATCATCAACCATCCAAAGATTCCGTAAGCGGATCAATCGAAGAACTCATTCTCCAATGAGCACCTGTCTTTGTATCCCTAGTGTCCCTACACGAAAGCAGCTATGAGACCAGCTGCATCCATCATATGGACGGGTATCTGACACAAAGACACGGCCGTTTTTATCACGATGTCCCTCTCGGTAACCTATGACCGGATTATTTAGGATATGTGTTTAAAGGTGAATCGATCTCATTATCGTGATCTCATCACGATCCGATTCCCATTGAACAAATCCAAGGACATCACAATATATATATGCATTTATGCAATAGTTATAAAGTGATATACGCCAAAATATAATAAGCAAAAAGATTCTGTATCAAGTCACACGTGCCATCACTCACGTGATTGGCTTGCTGGGCACCTATGACTAGCAGTTTCTTCCGATGAATATCTTCCTAATGAGGTTTTCTATCGTGATCTTGACGGGAACACTCGGAAGGTACATGTCTCATATTCCTGGAAGCCACAACGATGTCAGCGTTGCTTATCTTTTGGTCATGCAAATGGAGCTTGTCAGCAAACCCCAAATCCAACCACAAAGGTCTATCGACCACGTCAAGCGCCTCAGCAACAAAGTGATTCTTCTCTAATGGCAGTAGCACCGATGGTGGCGAAAACTATTGAGCATTCCGACTCGCAAGGAAAGCACCGGACAGAAGGACAATTCCAAAACTTTATCTCTACCTATAATGTCGAGAGCCTCCACAACAGAGAGGTTTCCCATGGTACTAGTGAACAGGAGAAACATAAGTCGAAACTTCATCTCTTCCAATATCATCGGATCCATCCACACTAGCTCAACGAACTCAAGTCCAAGCAAATCTAAGCTAGCAAGGATATTATTCCTCAACAAACTCAAAGCACAACAAACATTGCCAACAAGGATATTCTGTCTCAACAAAAACTCATGCCCCAACAAACCTCTCTAGCCGACCGCTCCAACAAGTACTATCCGGGATATTGTGATGCAACAATCTTATCGAGCTTCAACAAACCCCGCCAATCAAGACCACATGATTCAAGGTATTTTAAAAGTTTAAAAATCTGCAAGCTGCAGATGAAGTGGATAAATATAGAATAAAGCCATAAAAGGTAAGGATATTGTGGGAGGAAAATACAAAACCGAAGGATAAGAAAAAGAATGGTACAATCCATCCAAAGTCGTAGAATGAATACCTTACTATCTTTTACTAATGAAGATAACATGTTTGGAATGTTCATGGACTTAATAAGCCGAGAAAATGTCGGAGAGCTCAACAGAATAATCAAGTCTGCCGATGTGATATTGTTATTCTAGTGGAAACGAAAATTAAACAATCGCTGCGTTCAAGCTCAAAAGAATTTAATATGGCGGACGCAGAACTGTTTACCAATGACTCAAATGAAACTTTTGGTAGAATATGGGTCTTATGGCATCCTAACTCTATTAATGCTTGGTTTATTTCTGCTACTGATCACTTCATTCATCTTAAGGTAGAGGATAAAAAGAATGGTCACAATTCAATATCACTAGTATATATGCTTCAAAACAGTATGCAAGAAAGAAATACTCTTTGGTCCGACCGACTAATATTGTAAATGGCTGTCTCAATGTACCTTGGATTGTTCTTGGAGACTTTAATACTGTTCGGTACATAAATGAAAAAAGAGGGGGGTAGACAACTTTCGAAAAGCCAGCTTTCAAAGTTTTAATGATTACATTGACACTGCAGCATTGTTTGATATGAAATCTGTGGGTAATTGGCTCTCCCGGAGTAATCAAGGTGCTGCTAACAGAAAAATAATGGCTCGACTTTGATAGGTGTTTGATTAATCATGAATGGTTAACAGTTTACCCAGATTCACTTCTTGAGTATGGTGCTCATTTGTTTTCGACCATTCTTTAATGTATATACACGCAAAAAAGCGACACCAAGAGGCAAGAAACCGTTTAGATTCTTTAACATGTGGAGTACTCATCCTCAATTTCTTGATGTTATCGATCTGCTTGGAATGTTAATGTGCATGGATCCCCCCCCTACATCTTATGTCAAAAGCTCAAAGCCCATAAAGCAGCACTAAAGGAGTGGAATACAAATACCTTTGGCAATATTAACACTAGAGTTCAATTTTGCAGAAAGGAACTAATGTCATTGCAACATGAGCTGCAACTTCAGCCAAATGATGAAAATATTATCTACAAAGAGGCAGAAGCCAGAAATAACTTCATGCAAGCCTTAAAATAGGAGGAAAGTTTTGCAAAGTAGAAGTCTCGACAACATTGGCTTACACTAGGGGATTCCAATACAAAATTTTTCTATGCTTCAATTGCTACTCGAAGGGCTGTTAACCGTATCAGCAAATGTAGAGACAAAGATGATAATCTTATTGAGAATTTAGATGAGGTTAAAGCACACACAGAGCAATTTTTTTATCCCTTACTCAATCAAGATGAGAAACCTAGAAAACTTGATTCAGAAGCTATTTCAATCCTCAATGCCCCAATTACAGATGACGAAATTGTATGTGTTGTCTTTAATTCACCAAAGCACAAAAGCCCAGGTCCAGATGGATTTCCAGCTGAATTTTACCAAACTGCTTGGTCTATTATTGGAAATGATGTGATCAAGGCTTGCCAACATTTTTTCTCTTCAAGTCATATTCTTAGAGAGATGAATTGCACTTTTATTTCCTTAATTCCGAAGAATGCCGGGGCTGATTCACTAGAGAACTATCGACCCATATCATTATGCAACTTTATTACAAGATCATCTCCAAAGTATTGGCAAATAGAATGCAAAAGGTAATACACAAGATCATTAGCCCAAATCAAGCTGCTTTCATCAAAGGGAGAAGTATACATCATAACATTTTGCTTGCTAATGACTTGGTCAAAGATTTGCATTCAAAAGCAAGAGGGTCAAAAATCTGTCTTAAAGCTGATTTACAGAAAACCTTTGATTCAGTTAATAGGAAGTTTTTCTATAAGATGCTCCTCGATATGAACTTCCCACATCAATGGGTTAATTGGATTCAATCTTGCCTGGAAACTCCAAAGTTTTCGATACTCTTTAATGGCTCACCAATTGGTTTTTTTGGGAGCACGAATGGCATCCGACAAGGTGATCCACTCTTTCCGTATCTTTTTACTATTGCGATGGAAGGACTTAGCTGTATGTTGGAACACGCAGTCTTAAATGGCAGCATTAAGGTACCCATTGCTAGTTCTGTTCATATATCACATATAACATTTGCAGATGACTTATCTTTCTTCAAAATGAACCAACTTCAGTAAAGAACCCGGCTACTATTATGAATGACTTCGGTATGGTTTCTGGACTTCAGTTAAATCATGCGAAAAGTAAAGTATATATGAGCCCTTACGTTGAGGATAATGTCTTTATTGCACAAACTTTGGGGGTTAGTGAGGGAAGCTTGCAGTTCCTTATTTGGGTCTCCCCGCTCATATCCATAGGCATTCACAAAACCCACTCACGACCTATCTTGTAAAAAAAATAAAGAATAGAATTTCTTCTTGGAAAAATAGGTTTCTATCAAAAGCGGGACGACTCGAACTCATCCGTTTCGGTATTGCACTCCTACTCTATATATTGGTGTAATGCATTTCTTCCTTTCTTTGGACTTCTCCAAGATATTGAACGGTTATTAATGAACTTCTTCCGGAATGGCACAAATGATAAGGCAATGCATATGGTAAATTGGGATAGCATTTGCAAACCCAAAGATGAAGGGGGGGCTAAACTTGAGAAATACTAGAGATTCAATCAAGCATGTCCGGTGCAGCAATTGTGGGATCTTTTGCAAAACAAATGTTCCTTATGGTCACATTGGGTTTCTGCTAGGTATCTTTCAAAAGAATCAATGTGGGAAATTTCAACAAGAACATACCACTCTGCAAAACTTGGAAAGGAATTTTAAAGGCAAGGAATTGGCTAATCAAACACATTTCCTTTGCAATCTCTTCCGAACTAGTACTAATATGTGGTACGATCCTTGGGTGAATGGGAAGAGTATATTTCAATTATATGGTGACAGAATACTTAAAAGATCTTGGGGCTCCCAAAGATTGGAAGGTTTCGAGTTCATTGCTAACTGTATTTTTGTGTCTCCCTAATCCTATTTCTCCCGAATGTTATCACTTTGGCCGACTATTATAGCTATTCCAATCACGAACAACTCTTCAGATATACTTATTTGGCCTCATGACAATGGCAAATTTAGTGCCACATCCGCATGGAATCAAATTAGGCAAAGAAATAACAAGTGGGTCCCAAGCAGTTGGACATGGGATCGAATAGGGATCACAAAGACATTCCTTATGTACATGGTAGGCCCTTCTCAATAAACTACCTACAATAGACAATATGAAAAGAAGAGGTATCTATCATGTTAACCGATGCTCCCTTTGTATGCAACAAGAAGAAACTGTTGACCACCTCTATTTTGCTTGTGATTATACAAAATGGATATGGAAGGAGATTCTCCAGCGAGTTGAACTCAATAGACTGCCGCAACCAAACTTGCACCAAGAACTAGGCGACCTCATGCAATGTTTCTCAAGAAAAGGGCCTCTAACACAACTAGCAAAGGTTACTTTCAGATGCGCTATTTGGTGGATGTGGAAGGAGAGATGTAACAGAATCTTGGAATGTCAACACACAAACAATGCTCAGCTATTGAAAGAGATTATTAGAGACTCAAGATCCTGTATGGAGCAAGATCTCAAAACGGAGCACTTTACCCAAAGAGAAAAATATATTTTTATCAATTTTAATTTTGCTATTAGCTAAAGAACTTGGGAAGCCAAACATTTTCTATTAGCTAAAATCTTAGGAGTTATATTCTACAGCATGTGTAGTCATAACTATCGCATTCGTACTCTATGAGTTACATGGCTTTGTCTATGACTTGTATAGATAAAGCTATTTGTAGAAACTTTACACATAATCAATTTACTTTTACTTACCAAAAAAAAAAAAAAACTATGATATCCTTGGTGTAATACCCGCTCTACTTGGCCCGATGCGCAAATCCATGATTTGAAGCCTTCTATCGATACGTCGACCGATCCACCGGCCCGACGTCAATCTTCTGAAATGTTCCTCCGACCCAACATGATTTTTCCTGCTTTACTTGTCTCATCCTGATCAAAGCATCTTACGTCACTTAAAACGTATATTAAAACATAAACACATATCGAGATTCAACAATGTACTCTTTTTGATGATGATAACCAATCGATGACGGAGTTAACCTTAACTCCCGAAGTTTAAACAAACTCCCCCTATCAATATACCATATTGATAGAAACTCTTGGATTCAAAAATCCAAGCAACATGTCATGATAAAATCATGACATATAATCAAAATACTTCTCCCCCTTTGTCATCAACAAAAAGGAGAAGTACCACAAATAAGTGTTTGTGATATAAGTTCAACTCATTGCATGAAAAACATAATATTCATTTTTATCATCATGTAAGTTTGCTATCATCAAAATATAAGCTAGCAAAAAAAAAAAAAATTAACATTTTAAAACACGCAAGCTAATAATTTTGAGATGTTCAAAAAAGCAACTCGTGCTTCTTGAAATATAAGTTTTGCTTGATGTGCAAGTTAACTTTTTGCTTCTTTAGATAGGCAAGATAGCACTCCTTGGTGAAGTTCAAGATAGCAAGTTCTACATCATGCAAGCTAGTAAATCTTACAATAATTTAGAACATGCATAATCACGAAAGCATCATAAATTTTAATGATGTGCAAAATTACAAATTTTGCATGTTTGCATTTGTGCGTCTTCATATTTGCAAAATAGCACTTTTTTGGTGACGTTCAAGATACCAATTTCTTCTCTTTTGAGAAGTATAATTTTTTCTCTCTTCTTGAATTGTGAGAGCTAGCAAATTAGCTTTCTAGCATATTTTGCTCCCCCTTTTTCATTGTCAAAAAGAAAGGAAGACCCTTTACGTTAATTTCTAAATTATGACAAAGGAAAATAGCATAGATGAAAATTCAAGTTATGAATGTCAAAACAATTATTTTATCATGAATATTTCATCATTGCAGTGGAAAACTCTCATCGGTTAAAAAGACTTTCATACGAAAACAGAAGTATAGATGATGTAAAGCAACTGAGGTAGTTTGAAGATAAGATATAGAGAAGAATGTAAATGCAAACCGAGATTTAGATTTGTTCGGTCAATCTTGACCTACATCTAATTTTGGCTTCCTCCTCCGATGATGTCACCGATGTCCACTAGAGGCCTTCATTCAATAGGCGAAGGTCAACTACCCTTTTACATCTTTACTCCGTTTGACGGGCTTAAGAGACAACCCTTACAAATTTCCACTCCTCTCTTGAATGATCAAAACTTAGAAGAAAAGATGGAGAAGGACTTCTAGCCTTTTACAAAACTTTTATGCTCTCAAATTATTAAAATAATTATAAGCTTTCGGTCATGCGGAAAGGGTGGGGTTTATATAGGCCCCAATTGGTTTGAATTTAGAGCTAAAAAATGTCATCCCCTGAATTTTCGGGGTCCTGGCGGTACAACCGCCATAACTAGGTGGTACTACCACCTAGCATTGCTTAGAGACCGAGCTCAGGCGGTACCACCGCTTGACAGGTACCGCCCAGCATTCCTGGGAGACTGAGCTCCTTGGCAGTGCCACCGCCGGCCAGGAATTCTAGGTCCAAATGGGCTGATCCATTCGACCCAATTTGGGTCTGTCAAGAGTCCAATTGCCCCTAGATTAAGTTAATGGGATCATCTCCCATTCCTAACTTAATCTACATGCTAACTACGAAATTTAAGACGTTAATACTGCAACTTGCTCTGGTGCGTCAATCGCTCCTTCTAGTGAGTTTCTGGCGAACTTCCAGCGAACATCCAATGAACCCTCGGCGATGCTTCGGTGGACTTTCGACAAACTCCTGGACTTGCGATAATCCACTTGGCAAGTTCCAACGAGCTTCTTTAGTAAGCTCCTAGACTTCTCGGATTTGTTCCTGCAGAACCTTCGATGACCGTCCGGACTTCCATCGAACTCTCGAACCCCCAACATGATCATGCTCTTGACTCCAGTGTAACTCCTACTGCATGTCTTACTACCTTCATAGTTAATCCTGCACATACAAAACAAACTTCGATCCGTGTGGGTCTATCCAGAGCTATGGGATAACTCCTGCTACGTGTCTTACTTCTATCGTAGTTAATCCTGCACATGTAAAATAAAACTTCAATCGAGACAATTAATCCTAGCAATTAACCAAGTTGTCCGCCATGTCATTGGTCCCCCAACGCTTCGTCCGATTCTTCGGTGCATCGTCCTCTCCTGCGGCCTGTTGCCCAATCGGCCAGTTGACTATGCAACTCCAATATTCTTGGCGCAATACCTGCTCTTCTTGGCTCGATGCCCAAGTCCACGACCCGAAGCCTTCTGTCAATATGTCGATCGATCCACCGGCCCGACGTCCAATCTTCTGACATATTCCTCTAGCACAACATGATTTTTTCTTCTTTAATTGTCTCATCCTGATCGAAGCATCCTGCATCACTCAAAACATAGATTAAATCATAAACATATATCAAGTGGTTTCATCATCAAAATATGAGATTCAACAATCTTCCCATTTTTTATGATGACAACCACTTGATGACAGAGTTAACCTTAACAACCGGAGTTTAAACAAACTCTCCCTATCAATATGCCATCTTGATAGAACCTTGAATTCAAACTGAATTTTGTTGAATCTCGGATTTTGATGATGAAGTCAATTGTCATTTGTTGTCTAATCTATGTGTTAAGATAAGTGTGCAGGATTAACTACGATGAAAGTTAGACAAGCAGCAGGAGTTGCGCCGGAGTCAAGATCACGATCACGTTGGGAGTTCGAGAGTTCGACGGAAGTTCGGACGGTCGTCGGAGGTTCTACGAGAACAGATCCGAGAAGTCCAGAAGCTTGCCAAGCGAAGCTCGTCGGAACTCGCCAAGTGGATCGTCGCAAAGTCCAGGAGTTTGTCGGAAGTCCGCAGAAGAATCATCGAGGGTTCATCGGATGATCGACGGAAGTTCGTCGGAAACTCGCCGGAAGAAGCGATTGACGCATCGGAGCAAAGCTGCGGAAATTGTCTTAGATTTAATCGTAGTTAGCACGTTGATTAAGTTGGAAAATGGGAGGTGATCCCATTAGCTTAATCTTGGGGCAATTGGGCCCCTGAAAAGATTGAAATCGGGCCGAATGGAGCTAACCATTCGGACCCTGATTGCACCAGGCGGTGCAACCGCCTAGGCCAGGAGGTGCAACCGCCTGGGCTATGTCTCCCAGCGAGACTGGGCGGTGCAACCGCCCCAGCCAGGAGGTGCAACCGCCCAGAGCTCAGTCTTCGAGCCAGACTCAGGCGATGCAACCGCCCCTGACAGAGAGGTGCAACCGCCTGGGCTCAATCTCCGAGCTCTGCCAGGAAATCTTTGTTATGAATTGGAGATCTTTCAGCGATTTAAAAAACGAAAGCTGCGTTCGTCCGATAAAAACGATTTCGATATAAAAGCCGATTAACAATTGGTATCAGAGCCAGGTTAACTCTCTAACGGATTAAAACCCAAGAGAGATGGCATACGCCAGAAACCAAGAGGGGCATTCTATTACACGTCCACCCATGTTCAGTGGAATGGACTACACCTACTGGAAGACCCGAATGAGGATCTTTCTTATTTCTATGGATTTTGAACTGTGGAACCTTGTTGAAAACGGATTTTCAAAGTCTTCTCTTCCAATGATCAATTGGAATGAATTGGAAAAGAAGGCTTTCGCTCTTAATGCAAAGGCTATGAATGCCTTATTTTGCGCACTTGATAAAAACGAGTTTAATCGTGTTTCAACTTGCGAAACTGCATTTGTTATTTGGCACACACTTGAAGTGACCCACGAGGGCACAAGTAGAGTGAAAGAGTCAAAAATCAATCTATTGTTGCATTCTTTTGAACTTTTCCGAATGAAACCGAGTGAAACCATTGGCGACATGTTTACCCGTTTCACGGATGTCGTCAACGGTCTAAAAGGAGTCGGAAAAAATTTTTCGGATTTTGAACTCGTAAATAAGATACTAAGATCCCTTCCTAAAAGTTGGGATCCTAAAGTCACTGCTATTCAAGAGGCAAAAGATCTGCGCAACTTCCCTATTGAAGAACTAATCGGGTCATTAATGACCTATGAGATGACTTGCAAAGCTCATGAAGAGCAAGAAGACATCCTTCCAAAAAACAGGAAGGATATGGCACTTAAAACTTCTGAATGCCACTTGAGAGAAAACTCAAGTGATGAGGACCGTGATGATGACTTGGCACTTTTAACAAGAAAGTTTAAGAAATTCTTCAAAAGAAACAAGTTTAAGAATGATGCGAAAAATAAACTTGAACCCAAGAAGGACCAAGTGATCTGCTATGTATGTAAAAAGCCGGGACACTACAAGAGTGATTGTCCCCAGGTCAAAAGAAGAACATCAAAGAAGAAGGCTCTTGTTAGGACCCTTTTTCTGAGCTTTTGAATAATGTTTATTGAGTATGTTTGGTCTAGTTGTTTATTGAGTCAGTTTGGTTCAGTTAGAGTCAAGTAGAGGTTTATTTAATATTTATTTATTATTAGAGTTCAAGTCCTGATGGACTCTGGGTGGAACTCTATAAATAGGGATGTAACTGCTTCTTTTCAATAATCTATGAAAAATATTATTCTGTCTTTCGACAAACCCTAGGAGGCCGATCCCCTCGAAGTGATGAAGGAGGGTCGATCCCCTCGAAGCGATCAAGGAGGCCGATCCCCTCGAAGTGATCAAGGAGGGTCGATCCCCTCGAAGCGATCAAGGAGGCCGATCCCCTCGAAGCGATCATTATCATCCCCATTTCTCCTCTTTCTTCGATGATAAGACTTTAGGGTCTTATCAATTGGTATCAGAGCCTACGATAAGACTTTAGGGTCTTATCAATTGGTATCAGAGCAGCGATCCTTGGCACGTTCCGCTGCAACGTAACAAAAAAAACAAAAAAAAAATAGAAGTAAAGGAAGAGAGAAAGCAACCACAGCCACGCATCCTCGCTTCCTCCGCTTTGGCGGCCCATCCATCGCCTGCTCTCTCTCCGGCAGGCCAGCGCCCTTCCTTGCTGCCTCCTTTCCACCGCCCGGCTGCGTCCCAACCCGATCGACCAACGCCACCCGCCACCCGCCTCCCAGCCGCAACCCTAGCCGTGCCCCCCCTTGGGTCGCAGCCGCCGGTTGCCGCGAGCCCTCGTTGTAACGGTTGCAGAAACAGAGTTCCTCTGTTGCCGCGCCCCCCGTCGATCGCCAGTCGCGCCGCCTCCAGCACTCCTCTTCCCCTCTGCGCCGTGCCGCCGCCAGCTAACCATCACCGTTGGGGCCACCGTGCGACGACCGCCGCCCCCCCAGCAGCCGATCCTCCTTGCTCTGCATCCGTAGTGCCAGAAACAGGGCAACTCACCGGTTGCCCTTGTTCCCAATCGTGACAATGCCGACTCCTCCTTTTCCACCGTTGCGCTGCTTCTCGCCGCGACGATCACCACCGCACCGCCGTTGCCAGCATCGCCAGCGTTCGTGGTCGCGATAGAAAACAGAGCACCCTGTTTCCCATCTCCAGCATCGCAGCTTCCCGCCAGCAGCGGCGACGCCGCTGCCTTTTTCCTCCATCGCCAACGCTGCACTCCGCCAACGATCACCGCTGCTTCCAGCCACCGCAGCCTTCTCCTCAACCGCTGGTGATCCTGCCGCCAACTCATTCGGGTGCGACAAAAACAGAGTACGCGGCAACAAAACAGTGGCACTCTCTGCTACTGTAGTCGCCGATTGTTACCACTGTCGTCGCCGCCCCGCCAACGACCAACCCTCATTCTGCAGCAGCCACCCTCCAACAGCGAACGCAGCAACCACAGCAAATGTACGCTGCCTTTGCCTCAACCCCAGCAGCCACGCAACACCGATTCCTCTTCTCAACCTCGGCCGCATCACGCCGCATCCCCCTTGCTTAGCATATTCTGCCACAAGCATTGTTGCCTCTCACCAGCGCCTCCTTCGGCAGTGTGACAGAAACAGAGCAACGTTGTTTTCCATCCGCGCCGTCGCAGCCATCGCAGCGGTGAGCCCTTGGCGGTGCTACCCCAGTCGCACCACCATCGCTGCCTCCAAGCCCTCAGCAACAACGATCCCTCTACGCAGCGACCGCAACAAGCATCGCTGCCTCCCACGCGGCGACCGCAGCTACAGCCCCGCATCCTCGCAGCAACCCTTCATTCCCATAGTGTTGCCACCGACTACGTCACAACAGCAGCACCGAATAGGGCAGTGATTGATGCCCTTGACCGATGCCAAAAACAAGTGTTGAGATTACAAATTTGCAGTCTTACGAAATGGCCACTGATGACTCAGTGAAAGCACAAATGGAAGCATTGGAAATTAGAATTGAGAACCGGTTACAAGAAGTACTTAATGATTTCAAAAAGGACTTACTGGGGAGCCTTAGTAACTTTCAACAAGGTGGGAGCTCAAGTTCTATATTACATAGATCTGGAAATACTAGAAATGGGCTCCAAGATTGTGACACAATCTACTCGTACATGAAGGTGGATGAACAACTCGCCAAAATTTGTCAGACTTCTACAGTGTTGGAATATCAGAGTAGGTTTGAAAAATTATCACATCAAGCTAGAGATTGGTCAGACCGACAACTTCTGGATACATTTATTGAAGGGCTTATTCCAGAGATCCGGTGTGAAGTTAAGGCTCGTCAACCCCGCACTATGATAGCTGCGATCTCATTTGCAAATCTACATAAGAAAAAAATTAGCAAGGAAAGATCAGCAAGGGGTTTGTACTATGATGAAAAGTGGAGTATGGAGCACCAATGTAAACAAGGGCAACATATGATGATTGAGCCAATTGGAGAGGAACCGAAAGCAGAAGAGTTGGACTCCGATCATGAAGGTAGTAATTCTAATGAAGACGTTGAACCTACCGTACATACAATGCATACATTAACCGACTACTCTAACCCGCAAACTATGGAAGTTGCTGGAACTCTAGAGCATCGGCCTATTATACTTTTGATTGATACTAGTAGCACTAACAATTTTATGGACAGTGAGACTATTGATCGATTGACCCACCACATTGAAGACTATGACAGATTCGAAGTAAAGATCATCGATGGACGGATTTTCACTTGTGATAGCAAAGGTTCAAAGATTAAATTGATTATACAGGGCCAGAAGTTTCATGCAACGATTACTAAACTGAAAGATCGACCTGTTGCTTATACTATCAAAAAGTGGAGACCATACTTACTTGATCAACGGGTTGTGATCGTTGCGATAGTCTATGGCGAAGTGCTTTGAAAAAGATAAGCTCCCCGAGATTGATCTTTCGACCTTGAGGACAAGGCTGATTTGAAGAGGGAGGAATTGTTAGGACCCTTTTTTGAGCTTTTGAATAATGTTTATTGAGTATGTTTGGTCTAGTTGTTTATTGAGTCAGTTTGGTTCAGTTAGAGTCAAGTAGAGGTTTATTTAATATTTATTTATTATTAGAGTTCAAGTCCTGATGGACTCTGGGTGGAACTCTATAAATAGGGATGTAACTGCTTCTTTTCAATAATCTATGAAAAATATTATTCTATCTTTCGACAAACCCTAGGAGGCCGATCCCCTCGAAGTGATCAAGGAGGGTCGATCCCCTCGAAGCGATCAAGGAGGCCGATCCTCTCGAAGTGATCAAGGAGGGTCGATCCCCTCGAAGCGATCAAGGAGGCCGATCCCCTCGAAGCGATCATTATCATCCCCATTTCTCCTCTTTCTTCGATGATAAGACTTTAGGGTCTTATCAGCTCTTCAAGCAACATGGGATGACTCGAGCGCATCTGAAGAAGAGGAGTCCAACACCGAGCAAGTTGCTCATTACGCATTCATGGCCATCGGAGAGGAGGTAACGAACTTATTAGATGCTGATTTATCTTTCGATGAATTATTAAATGCCTTCCATGACTTATTTGATGAATGCAAGACTATCAATAGAAAATATAAATTGCTAAAAAAGGAGCATGATAGTCTTACTTGTGATTTTAATAAGTTAAAAATTGAATATTATGATAGTTTAAATTCATGTATCAAATGTCATGATCTAGAAACTTTTCAAAAAGAAAACTTGCTACTTAAGGACACCTTGAAGAAATTTGAGGTTGGTAGCAAGTCATTAAACATGATCCTTACAAACAAAGGTCATGTTCCCAAAAGAAGTGGGATTGGATTTGTGAAGAGTCCTCACCAAAATCCAACTACCTTCGTAAAAGGCCCCATCTTACATGTTAGACATCAAAGCAAATGCAACTTTTGTTGCAAGTTCGGACACAGGACGCATTATTGTCCATTTAGGAAATTTAGTCCAAACAAATTGATTTGGGTTCCTAAAGGAACCATGACAAATTATATGCAACATGATAGAAAATCTAGATCTATTAGTGAGGCACCCAAAAGCAAATGGGTACCTAAAAATCATCCCTTCCTACAAAAACATTAAAACCTTTGGCTGGAGCAAGAATTAATGTTCTGCTCCTTGATTCTCGATAGTCATGACCCAAATGCAATTTGGATACAACAACGAGTGGAAATTATGAAATCACAAATTCAATTTGGATACAACCTAATGTGACTTTTCAAAATCACAAACATATGTACGACATTGGAAGTATGCACGTTAAAAGGTCTATCTTGATCGTACAAGCGTTTTTTGCCTTGAAATAAAAACGCACACGTAATCATGTAAGTAACGTTAATTGCTCTGAATGAAAACTCTCCTCAAGACAAAACCTCCCTGATCAAATCACAATAAAGTGTTCACTGCCTACAGGCGGTGGCACCTCTCCAGCCAGCAGTGGCCCCTCCAACCATCACGGGTTGCCAGCGGTTGCACCGCTCCAGCCAGAGGTGCAACCGCCCGCAACTCTGCCTTTTAACCCCATCGCTAGGGGTCATTGAAACCGACCCCAACTCACCTCCCTTTCATTCTCTACTCCTCCAAGCCTCCTCCATCCTCATTTCACCCCGTTTAGCTTCCCAAATACCTCTCATTTCGGAGCAAAACATCAAGAATCGCTCCCTGTTTTGAAGATTTCACTAAGGTATTCTCTAAGAACCTCTTAAACTCTGTTTTGTTCTTCATTTACTCTTGTTCACCTTTATCCCTCTAAACAGCAGTAGTTATGGGATCTAGAAGATCCTCAAGGGACAAGGGAAAGAGGAGATTAGTAGAAAAGTTTGATCTTACCCTTTTTGATTCAAAAAACCATGCTGAAAAATTTCTCTCTTTCGAACTAAGAAGCATCAATAAGGGAAAATACATAGATCTGAATGAACTAAGAGACGTAGAGACTATCCAATGGTTTGCAAACCTAAATCTACTTCCAATCTTGCAGATCAACGAACCCATCTATCCTAGGCTAGTTAGATTGTTTTACAATAACATACAAATAGATGATGAAGAAAGGATGTCCACCTATCTTTTTTACAACACATCTCAATCAATGATAGATTCATTTGTGATATGATAGGCATTCCCATGAAAAGCATAGGACTTTACTTTAGAGGATCATGGGATGATGAAACTATTGGAACATCCTATGTTGAAGCCTTAGGAACAATCTTTGCCGATCCTAACATAACATTTGTTCCTAAAAGTTGTGAGCATCTACTGCCTTTAAACACTAAGATACTTCATCATATCATGACTAGTATAATTCTTCCTAAACAATACCATCATGATGAAGTGAGTCAATTAGAATTAGGAACTACGTACTTAATCATGAAAGGACATGACATTTGTCTTGGCTATCTTATCCAACAAAACATGTTAGAATTATCTAAGAAAGATATGATGCTCCCATATGGTGGTATAATTACTAGAATAATGAAAGCTTACGACATTCAAATACCACCAGAAGAAGAAGTAATGAAAGTAGATAGATTCAGCATAATAAACAAAAATCTACTTCACCGACTAAGATGTCATTATAGAAACGGTAACTGGGTAAGAATGCCTAGAAGAACTGATCCCCCTCAACCTGAACCTGAACCTGAACCCGAGCCAGAAACACCAGTCTTTAGGAGTACCCAATCTCCTCTGATCTGTCCCTTTGAGGAAACACATCCGGTTGAGCAAACTCACACATCATCCATCGAAGATATTGGGATTCGGATGGACCGATTCGAACAAAGACAAGAACGGCTTGAACTTCCGACAAGATCAAATCCTAATAACCGAAATGCAGCAAATCCATCGACAATTTGACTCTTTATTTAGGCACTTCAACCTTCCACCTCATGAATGAGCTTGTATGAACACAATCATCCGTTGTTGTTATAAACTCCTCATGGACTTTGTCTTTGATATGGCATGTTGTAAACTCCTTATGTTACTCATCATGAAGGACTTTGTTTTTGATATGGTTACCTGATATGTTGTAAACTCCATATGTTACCCTTTACCTTGATCTATAAGCATATGCAAATTTACAAACATCTCTTGTTGTTTATCTCGGATTTTGCACTGAAACTAAAATGTTTTAAAAACCTTATGCCTTGAAAAATATAAAGCGACATACCAATATAGTTGATAAGTCAGCAATATGACATTGATATGGTTGCTATTACTGATGTTAATATGGTTGCTATCACTGATACTATGATTAGGCCATACTTGTATCACCAAAGAAATATATGATTGCTATCATTGCTATATGCCCCAGATCAAGATATCAAACAAAAATTTGCATCATTACAAGCCGATATCTTACCATGTGATGCAATGCTACACTTGCTAAAATATTCAAAATGTGTACATCATGAAATGATATTAGACATCACTTTATAATGAGATCATGTTACGAATCATGATGTAATCATAGAATTCATTGATACGAAACATCAACTAGCTAATATCTTTACAAAACCCCTAAGTGAAGAACAATTTGATTTCATAAGAAGAGAATTAGGAATGTTGATGTGTCCGAATACTTAAACTAGTTAAAATTATTTTTCGGACGTTATTACTATTACATGCCTTGGCATCACTTGATCAAATAACATGTTGGAAATTATGTGACAAATGTTTTTTTAAAAAAATCAGTAGCTTACTCATATCCGAATGCATATAAGAAGTTCATTTTTCGGTTTGAATGCTAAAAATGGGATTTTCCTGTACACTCTTATGAAAACTTTTTAAAAAATGACTTTCCTCCTTCAAGCAACGAACTATAACAAGGAAAAGAGATATTCAAAGTATTATATGTGTCATGCCTTCCTTTATGTGCGTGATAATCTGCTGGAATCACATCTACCATGCTTTTTGATAATGCTATCATGCTTTTTGTTGATGACAAAGGGGGAGAAACATATGAATTGATAAACAACTACCATAATCATGTCTATGTCATAGTTGCAAATACTTGAGTTATGCTATAAACAATGTTATGATTATGCCATCCTTGCATCACCAAGAGATATATGAACATGTGCTATAGTTTGCATTATGTCTTGAGTTGATATCCTATCTTGTGAAGTAAATGCAAACTTGCTAGAAAATCTCAAATGTGTGCATCATGTAATAGTCCTTCACAGCTTTATATGATTACATGATGAATAGCTACAAACACAATCATACAAACTTGATGATGTATGTCAAGCCTTGACATCATTCTTGAAGAGATACATCATGATGGGTATCATGATGGGAGTATTGATAAGTTTAACTGATCTAACTTATCAATACATCACTTGAATTCTTAGGTCTTGAATTCAAGGTTGACTTATCTCAACTATGGCATATAGATAGGGGGAGTTAAGGATAACTCCATTATCAATTGATTGTCATCATCAAAAAGGGGGAGATTGTTGAATCTCGGATTTTAATGATGAAGTCAATTGTCATTTGTTGTCTAATCTATGTGTTGAGATAAGTGTGCAGGATTAACTACGATGAAAGTTAGACAAGCAGCAGGAGTTGCACCGAAGTCAAGATCATGAAAACGTTGGGAGTTCGAGAGTTCGACGGAAGTTCGGACGGTCGTCGGAGGTTCTACGAGAACAGATCCGAGAAGTCCAGAAGCTTGCCAAGCGAAGCTCGTCGGAACTCGCCAAGTGGATCGTCACAAAGTCCAGGAGTTTGCCGGAAGTCCGCAGAAGAATCACCGAGGGTTCATCGGATGATCGACGGAAGTTCAGCGGAAACTTCGCCGGAAGAAGCGATTGACGCGATCGGAGCAAAGCTGCAGAAATTGTCTTAGATTTAATCATAGTTAGCACGTTGATTAAGTTGGAAAATGGGAGGTGATCCCATTAGCTTAATCTTGGGGCAATTGGGCCCTGAAAAAAAGTTGAAATCGGGCGAATGGAGCTAACCATTCGGACCTCGATTGCACCAGGCGGTGCAACCGCCCTAGGCCAGAGGTGCAACCGCCTGGGCTATGTCTCCCAGGCGAGATCGGCGGTGCAACCGCCCGCCCGGCCGAGGTGCAACCGCCGAGCTCAATCTTCGAGCTAGATCAAGTGCAACCTCCCCGACAAGAGAGGTGCAACCGCCCTCGGGGAGAGGTGGCACCACCCGGGGCTCGGCCTCGAGCCGGACTTCAGGCGGTGCAACCGCCGACAGAGGTGCAACCGCTTTGGGCTCGATCTCCGAAGCTCTGCCAGCGGTGCAACCTCTCCAAATGAGGTGGAATTCGGGATTTGATCGTTTTGAGCTCCAAATTTGAACTGGGTTGGGGCCTATAAATACCCCACCCATTCAGCACTGAAAAGACACAGATCTACACCCAATTCTTGATCTTTTCTGTGATTCTAAGAGCTCAAATTTGTGTAAAGTCCAAAAGTTCTCCTCTTTCTGTTCTTCAAGTCTTGAGTTGTAAAGAGAGGAGAAAAGGATCTGTAAGGGTTGTCTCCCCGAGCCCGTCAAAAGGAGTGAAACTGTAAAGGGCAGTTGGCCTTCGCCCATTGAAGGAAGGCAGCTAGTTGACGCCGGTGACCTCGTCGGAGGAGGAAGCCAAAAGTGGAGTAGGTCAAGACTGACCCAACCACTCTAAATCTCTGGTTTGCTTTTACTTTGAGCACTTTATCATTACTGCAAACCTCCTACACTGCTACTACCCTCTCTATGCGTTCTGAACGAGTCTCTCTAAGTTCTGATCTTTCCGAATCTGCATTCAGACGTAAATCGGTGTTTTCGTACGATCTTTACACTGCAGTTTACGCTTACGTTTTGATTCCATTTATAACTGCAAATTGCTTTCTGCGTATTCATAAAACGCTTTTCAAAGTTCAAAACTGCGTTTAGACGTAAAATTATGCTTTGACGTAAAAACTGCGTTTAGACGTAAACTGCGTTTAGACGCAAAACTGCGTTTAGACGTAAAACTACGTTTAGACGTAAAACTGCATTTAGACGTAAAACTGCGTTTAGACGCAAAACTGCGTTTAGACGTAAAACTGCACTTAGACGTAAAACTGCACTTAGACGTAAAACTGCGTTTAGACGCAAACTGTGCTCAAACGCAAACTGTGCTCAAACGCAAACTGCACTTAAACGCAAACTGTGTTTAGACGCAAACTGTGTTTAGACGCAAATTGTGTTTAGACGCAAATTGTGTTTAGACGCAAACTGTGTTTAGACGCAAACTGCGCTTAGACGCAAACCGTGTTTAGACGCAAACTACGCTTAGACGCAAACTGTGTTTAGACGCAAACTGCGCTTAGACGTAAACTGCGCTTAAATACAAACTGCGCTTAGATGCAATCTGCATTTAGACGCAAACTGCATTTAGACACAAACTGCGTAAACTACACTTAGATACAAACTGTGAATCGGCTTTTACATCGAAATCGTTTTTATCGGACGAACGCAGCTTTCGTTTTTTAAATCGCTGAAAGATTTCCGCTGCACTAATTCACCCCCCCCCCCCCTCTTAGTGCTCTTGATCCTAACAAATTTAAGTCAATGCAATATTCATCATGAATACTTGCAATGCATCATCATGAACTTATGCATAAACTTATGCATAACATCATACTTCTCCCCCTTTGTCATCAAGAAAAAGGAGAAGTTCCAACTCTAATGTGTTTGTAGTATTAATTCAACTTATTGCAGGATCATCCCACTCCAGTGTAACTCCTACTGCAATTCCTCTCCCAACATGAGAGGAATATCCCATGTGTTCTTGCTTAGACAAATCCCTGGCCAGGGTTATTCGGGTTGAGAGAGAAAGAGTTCTCCGGGAGAATTCGATTAGAGCGAGACTCGAGTAGAAACCGTGTGGGTCTGACAACACCATGCTCGATATATGGTCTCTGGTATATTAGATGGATGAGGGACTATAGGTACACGGTAACTGAGGACAGACAGGTCCAATGGATTGGATTCCCTTGTATCGTCTGGGGACTACGGCGTAGTGGCCTAGTACGTCCGTAGTCGATGAGTCGAGTGAATTATTACAGAGATAATTATTCACTGAGTTAGAAGGAGTTCTGACAGGTATGACTCACGGCCAGCACGATATTGGGCCTAGAGGGTCACACACATATGGTAGGCATTGCGATGAATAGAGGTTCGGATATGAGATATCCGACAGAGCCCTTGTCTTATTGGATGCAGATCCAATACCCACTAGGGGAGGACCCATTAGGGTTTGACAAGGGACCTCTATAAATAGGAGGGATTCAGAGCCCTATGGGCTAGAGAGCTTTTGTTTGCCTTTTCCTATTCTCCGCTCCATCTCCACCTCAGAGTAGGTCTGGAGTTTTGAGGAGCGTCGTCGCAACCCTACTGTGTGGATCACCGCTAGAGAGGAGGACGCTTGACCTCCTTCACCCTCTCCTAAGGATCTGCAAGGAAACAGGGATATACGATCTCCCTAGGTAACACAATCTACTCTATACGCAGTTTCATGTTTCGCGGATTTTTACGTACCAATCTTCGCACGACGACGAACATCTCTTTGGGAATCGGGGATTTTATTTTTCTTGTTCTTCCGCTGCGCATATGATGTCGCCCCCAAGGATTTCCCAACAGTGGTATCAAAGCCAGGTTGTTCGTGCGAATGATTGGTTTTGAACTGCGTGTGTTGTGTTTAGGAAGAATTTTGACATCAAAATTGTTGACGCAAAAACAAGGAAGGGCAGCAACAGTTGCTGCCCTCGATCTGCCTGCGTGCAGCGCAGTCGAAGGCGGCTAGCACAGGGGCTGCGTCTGCTACAGCCGACCGGGGGCCTGCTTGCAACAAGCTTGCTGCTGGCGGGGCTGGCAGCCCACAGGAAGAGGCGCCGTAGGGCAGCCTCGCCCGCCGCCGCTGCTCCCACGGGCGAAACCCCACTAAGGGGCGGTCGCCCGGTGGGACAACACCGCCTGCGAAGGCGGCGGCGCCCAAAAGGGGCACCCACCCGTAGCGGCAGCGCTACCAGCGGGTGTCCCGGCTGCAGGCGAGGGCAGTGCCCTCGCCCTACCGCATAGGCCGCCGCCGGTAGTGTGGCGGCGGCGGTAGCAGCGAAAAGGGGAAAGGGCATTAGGGTTTTCTGGGCAAAAGATAGTTTTGCCCCTCGGAATTTGAGAAATTCCAGTTTCTGTCTTTCATTAAATTATGAAAATACCCCTATGAATTCATAAATTCCCTATAATGTCCTTGATTTCAAAAAATATTAATTAATTAAAAGGTTTAGTTGATTATTATTATTTTATTATTATTATCTAATAGTCCTATATGATGATGATTATTTATACATGTGATGTATAATGTGCGGACGGATGATCATGGACCGTGTGATGTGTGTACCTGTGATTATTATTATTGAGGTCTACGAACCTCCATTATATTTCTCGTTTATTGTCGGGCCTGCGTGCCTATGATTAAGCTGTAATCACATGAGGAGGCATAGCGGGAGCATGGATGCGATAGCGGGACCGCCCAGACAGAGGTGGCACCGCCCAGACGCTCAGTCTTCGAGCTCTGCCAGGCGGTGCAACCGCCCCAATCAGGAGGTGCAACCGCCTGATCCTGGAATTCTAGGAATTGACAGTTTTGAGCTCCAAATTTGAACTGGGTTAGGGCCTATAAACACCCCACTCATTCAGCACTGAAAGAAAAGAACTTACACTCGAAATCTTGATCTCTTTCTGTGATTCTTAGAGCTCAAAATTGTTGTAAAGGCCAAAAGTTCTCCTCCCTCTATTCTTCAAAGTTTTGAGTTGTAAAGAGAGGAGAGAAAATTTCTGTAAGGGTTGTCTCCTAAGCCCGTCAAACGGAGTGAAACTGTAAAAGGGTGGTTGGCCTTAGCCTATTGAAGGAAGGCCTCTAGTTAACGTCGGTGACCACGTCGGTGGAGGAAGCCAAAAGTGGAGTAGGTCAAGATTGACCGAACCACTCTAAATCTCGGTTTGCATTTAATTTGAGCATATTATCTTTACAGCAAACCTCCTCTGAAGCTTACTACTTTCTACGCATATATGATCGAGTTTCAAGCTTTGCACTTTCCGAATCAGCGTTTAGACGTAAATCTGCTTTTTCATACGATCATCATATTTCATATTACGTTTACGTTTTGATTTTTACCATAACTGCAAACTGCATTTATACCCTTGCTTAAACAATATCTCACCTAATCAAGTGATTTACGAATTAGCATTTAGACGTAAATTAGTTTCTTCGTACGAACGTTGTATCTCAGTTTGCGCTTATATTCTGGTTTTCATCATAACTGCAAACTGCCTTCATAGATTGACTTTAACATCATCTTGCTTGATCTTATGTTAAAGTAATCTTAGAATCGGCTTTCAAACAGAAATCATTTTTATCGTTCGAACGCAGTTTCGTTTTAATCGCAGAAAGTTTTCCGCTGCACTAATTCACCCCTCTTTAGCTCTTTGATCCTAACAATTGGTATCAGAGCAGGGTTAACTCTCTAACGGATTAAAACCCAAGAGAGATGGCATACGCCGGAAACCAAGAGAGCCATTCTATTACACGTCCACCCATGTTCAATGGGACGGACTACACCTATTGGAAGACCCGAATGAGGATCTTTCTTATTTCTATGGATTTTGAACTTTGGAATCTTGTCGAAAACGGATTTTTGAAGTCTTCTCTTCCAATGATCGATTGGAATGAATTGGAGAAGAAGGCTTTCGCTCTTAATGTAAAGGCTATGAATGCCTTATTTTGTGCACTTGATAAAAATGAGTTTAACCGTGTTTCAACTTGTGAAACCGCATTTAATATTTGGCACACACTCGAAGTGACTCACGAAGGCACAAGTAGAGTGAAAGAGTCAAAAATCAATCTTCTGTTACATTCTTTCGAACTTTTCCGGATGAAACTGAGTGAAACCATTGGCTACATGTTTACCCGTTTAACGGATGTCGTCAACGGTCTAAAAGGACTCGGAAAATTTTTTTCGGATTTTGAGCCCGTAAATAAGATTCTAAGATCCCTTCCTAAGAGTTGGGATCCTAAAGTCACTGCTATTCAAGAGGCAAAAGATCTACGCAACTTCCCTCTTGTAGAACTAATCGGGTCATTAATGACCTACGAGATGACTTGTAAAGCTCATGAAGAGCAAGAAGACATCCTTCCAAAGAACAGGAAGGATATGGCACTTAAAACTTCAGAAGGCCACTTGAGAGAAAACTCAAGTGATGAGGACTGTGATGATGACTTTTTTTTTTGGTAAGTAAAATTAAATTGATTATGTGTAAAGTTTTTACAAATAGCTTTATCTATACAAGTCATAGACAAAGCCAAGTATCTCATGGAGTTCGAATGCGATAGTTATGACTACACATGCTGTAGACTATAACTCCTAATTATAATCAACATAGAAAATGTTTATCCAGATATATCAAAACTACCTGTGGGTACATAATTTGGCATCATTCCCAAGATCTTTAGCTAATAACAAAATTAAATTTGATAAAAATATCTTTTTTCTTTTGGGTAAAGTGCTTCGTTTTTGAGATCTTGCTCCATACAGGATCTTGAGTCTCTAATAATCTCTTTCAATAGCTGAGCATTGTTTGTGTGTTGACATTCAAAGATTCTCAATTTACATCTCTCCTTCCACATCCACCAAATAAGCGATCCGAAAGTAACCTTTGCCGGTTGTGTGAGAGGCCCTTTCCTTGAGAAACATTGAATGAGGTCGCCTAGTTCTTGGTGCAAGTTTGGTTCTTGGCAGTCTATTGAGTTCAAATTGTTGGAGAATCTCCTTCCATATCCATTTTGTATAAACACAAAGCAAAATAGAGGTGGTCAACAGTTTCTTCTTGTTGCATACAAAGGGAGCATCGGTTAACATGATAGATACCTCTTCTTTTCATATTGTCTATTGTAGGTAGTTTATTGAGAAGGGCCTGCCATGTACATAAGGAATGTCTTTGTGATCCCTATCGATCCCATGTCCAACCCGCTTGGGACTCATTTGTTATTTCTTTGCCTAATTTGATTCCATGCGGATGTGGCACTAAATTTGCCATTGTCATGAGGCCAAATAAGTATATCTCAAGTGTTGTTCCCGATTGGAATAGCTATAATAGTTGGCCAAAGTGATAACATTTCGGAGAAATAGGATTAGGGAGACACCAGGTACCGTTAGCAATGAACTCAGAAACCTTCCAATCTTTGGGAGCCCCAAGATCTTTTTGTATTCTGTCACCATATAATTGAAATATACTCTTCCCATTCACCCAAGGATCGTACCACATATTAGTACTAGTTCCAGAAGAGATTACAAAGGAGATGTGTTTGATTAGCCAATTCCTTGCCTTTAAAATTCCTTTCCAAGCTGCAGAGTGGTATGTTCGTGTTGAAATTTCCCAGATTGATTCCTTTGAAAGATACCTAGCAGAAACCCAATGTGACCATAAGGAACATTTATTTTGCAAAAGATCCCACAATTACTGCACCAGACATGCTTGATTCCAATCTCTAGTATTTCTCAAGTTTAACCCCCCTTCATCTTTCGGTTTGCAAATGCTATCCCAATTTACCATATGAATTGCCTTATCATTTGTGCCATTCCAGAAGAAGTTCATTAATAACCGTTCAATATCTTGGAGAAGTCCAGCAGGTAGAAGAAATGCATTACACCAATATATAGAGTAGGAGTGCAATACCGAACGGATGAGTTCGAGTCGTCTTGCTTTTGATAGAAACCTATTTTTCCAAGAAGAAATTCTATTTTTTATTTTTTGCAAGATAGGCTGATAGTGGGTTTTATGAATGACTGTGGATATGAGCGGGAGACCTAAATAAGGAACTGGCAAGCTTCCCTCACTAACCCCCAAAGTTTGTGTAATAAAAACATTATCCTCAACGTAAGGGCTCATATATACTTTACTTTTCGCATGATTTAACTGAAGTCCAGAAACCATATCGATGTCATTCATAATAGTAGCCAGGTTCTTTACTGAAGTTGGTTTATTTTGAAGAAAGATAAGTAAGTCATCTGCAAATATTATATGTGATATATGAACAGAACCAGCAATGGGTACCTTAATGCTGCCATTTAAGACTACGTGTTCCAATATACAGCTAAATCCTTCCATCGCAATAGTAAAAAGATACGGAGAGAGTGGATCACCTTGTCGGATGCCATTCGTGCTCCCAAAAAAACCAATTGGTGAGCCATTAAAGAGTATCGAAAACTTTGGAGTTTCCAAGCAAGATTGAATCCAATTAACCCATTCTTTGTGGGAAGTTCATATCGAGGAGCATCTTATAGATAAACTTCCTATTAACTGAATCAAAGGCTTTCCAGAAAATCAGCTTTAAAACAGATTTTTGTCCCTCTTGCTTTTGAATGCAAATCTTTGACCAAGTCATTAGCAAGCAAAATGTTATGATGTATACCTCTCCCTTTGATGAAAGCAGCTTGATTTGGGCTAATGATCTTGTGTATTACCTTTTGCATTCTATTTGCCAATACTTTGGAGATGATCTTGTAATAAAGTTGCATAATGATATGGGTCGATAGTTCTCTAGTGAATCAGCCCCCCGATTCTTGAATTAAGGAAATAAAAGTGCAATTCATCTCTCTAAGAATATGACCAAGAAAAAAAAAAATGTTGGCAAGCCTTGATCACATCATTTCCAATAATAGACCAAGCAGTTTGGTAAAATTCAACTGAAATCCATTTGGACCTGGGCTTTTGTGCTTTGGTGACTTAAAGACAACACATACAATTTAAGTCATCCATAATTGGGGCATTGAGGATTGAAATAGCTTCAATCAAGTTTTCTAGTCGGCTCCACATGAATGTTATTAGGTTTCTCATCTTGATTGAGTAAGGAATAAAAAAATTGCTCTGTATGTGTTTTAACCTCATCTAAATTCTCAATAAGATTATCATCTTTGTCTCTACATTTGCTGATACGGTTAACAGCCCTTCGAGTAGCAATTGAAGCATAGAAAAATTTTGTATTGGAATCTCCTAGTGTAAGCCAATGCTGTCGAGACATCTGCTTTGCAAAACTTTCCTCCTGTTTTAAGGCTTGCATGAAGTTATTTCTGGCTTCTGCCTCTTTGTAGATAATATTTTCATCACTTGGCTGAAGTTGCAGCTCATGTTGCAATGACATTAGTTCCTTTCTAGAAAATTGAACTATAGAGTTAATATTGCCAAAGGTATTTGTATTCCACTCCTTTAGTGCTGCTTTACAGGCTTTGAGCTTTTGACATAAGATGTAAGGGGGGGATCCATGCACATTAACATTCCAAGCAGATCTGATAACATCAAGAAATTGAGGATGAGTACTCCACATGTTAAAGAATCTAAACGGTTTCTTGCCTCTTGGTGTCGCTTTTTCTGCATGTATATACATTAAAGAATGGTCGAAAAACAAAGGAGCACCATACTCAAGAAGTGAATCTGGGTAAACCGTTAACCATTCATGATTAATCAAACACCCTATCAAGTCGAGCCATTATTTTTTCTGTTAGCAAAGACCTTGATTACTCCAGAAAGCCAATTACCCACAGATTTCATATCAAACAATGCTGTAGTGTCAATGTAATCATTAAAACTTTGAAGTCGGCTTTTCCAAAGTTGTCTACCCCCCTTTTTTTTCATTTATGTACCGAAACAGTATTAAAGTCTCCAAGAACAATCCAAGGTACATTGAGACAGCCATTTACAATATTAGTCAGGTCAGACCAAAGAGTATTTCTTTCTTGCATACTGTTTGAAGCATATATACCAATGAAATTGAATTGACAACCATTCTTTTTATCCTCTACCTTAAGATGAATGAATTGATCAGTAGCAGAAATAAACCAAGCATTAATAGAGTTAGGATGTCATAA
This sequence comes from Musa schizocarpa, assembly GCA_900464855.2. Lineage (NCBI taxonomy): Eukaryota > Viridiplantae > Streptophyta > Magnoliopsida > Zingiberales > Musaceae > Musa > Musa schizocarpa. The sequence continues at coordinate 19,684,868 of LS990917.1, forward strand.
GACCCATATTCTACCAAAAGTTTCATTTGAGTCATTGGTAAACAGTTCTGCGTCCGGCCATATTAAATTCTTTTGAGCTTGAACGCGCGATTGTTTAATTTTCGTTTCCACTAGAATAACAATATCACATGCGGCAGACTTGATTATTCTGTTGAGCTCCTAATATTTTTCTGGCTTATTAAGTCCGCGAACATTCCAGCATGTTATCTTCATTAGTAATAAACAAATGAAAAGGTAGTAAGGTATTCATCCTACGACTTTGGATGGATTGTACCATCCTTTTTCTTATCCTTCGGTTTTGTATGACTTGGCACTTCTAACAAGAAAATTTAAAAAAATCTTTAAAAGAAACAAGTTTAAGGATGACGCAAAAAATAAACTTGAACCCAAGAAGGACCAAGTTATTTGCTATGAGTGCAAAAAGTCTGGACACTACAAGAGTAATTGTCCCCAAGCCAAGAAGAGAACATCCAAAGAGAAGGCGCTCAAAGCAACATGGGATGATTCGAGCGCATCCGAAGAAGAGGAGTCCAACACTGAGCAAGTTGCTCATTATGCCTTAATAGCCATCGGAGATGAGGTAACAAATTTAATTGATACAGATTTACCTTATCATGAATCATTAAATGCTTTCCATGAATTATTTGATGAATGTAAGACAATTAGTAGAAAATATAAATTGCTAAAAAAGGAGCATGATAGTCTTATTTGTAATTTCGATAAGTTAAAAGCTGAACATCTTGATAGTTTAAGCTCATGCATAAAATGTCATGATCTAGAAACTCTCCTAAAGGAAAACTTGCTACTTAAGGACACCTTGAAGAAATTCGAGGTTGGTAGCAAGTCATTAAACATGATCCTTGAAAACAAGGGTCACGTTCCCAAAAGAAGTGGAATTGGATTTGTGTGAAGTCCTCAACAAAATCCAACCACCTTCATAAAAGGCCCCATCTTACATGTTCGACATCAAAACAAATGCAACTTTTGTTGCAAATTTGGACACAAGACGCATTATTGTCCATTCAAGAAAATTAGTCCAAATAAATTGATTTGGGTTCCTAAAGGAACCATGATAAATTCTATGCAACATGATAGGCAATGTAGATCTATTTGTGAGGCACCCAAAAGCAAATGGGTACCTAAAAATCATCCCTTCCTGTAAAAACATTAAAAATATAAAAATTTTAGGCTGGAGCAAGAAATAATATTCTGCTCCTTGATTCTCGATAGTCATGACCCAAGATCCAAAAAGGAACTCGCAATGCTCTCTAGCCTAAATAACAGATGGAGATTATAAATTTAAAATCACAAATGCGATTTAGATACAACCTTATTTGACTTTGCAGAATTAGAAACGTATGATTCCCAAATTCACAAATCCTCTGGATTTTCGAACCCATCAATTTCATCCGTTCATAACCTTCGAATCCAACTCTGTATCATGAAGTAACTAAGTCTGTCATGAACTTGCAAGGCTTACCAACTTGAACAAACTATCACAAACATGTGTACGACATTGAGAGTATGCACGTTAAAAGATCTATCTTGATCGTGCAAAAGTCCTTGCCTTAAAATGAAAACTCTTACGTAATTACGTAAGTAAAGTTGATTGCTCTGAATGAAAATTCTTCTCAAGACAAAAAACTCTCAGATCAGATCACATTGATCAGAACAAGTGCTCACCACCTGCAGACGGTGGCACCGCCCCAGTTGGAGGTAGCACCTCCAGCTGTCACGTGTTGCAAGCGGTTGCACCGCTCTAGCCAAAGGTGCAACTGCCCGCAACTCTGCCCTTTTTAACCCAAGCTAGGGCCGGCGGTGAAACCGACCCCAACTCACTCCCTTCCCTCCTCTACTCTTCCAAGCCTCCTCCATCCCCATTTCACCCCTCTTAGCATCCCAAATACCCCTCATTTCAAAGCAAAACATCAACAATCCTTCCCTCCCTTGAAGATCTCACTAAGGTACTCTCTAAGAAGCCCTTAAACTTTTTTTTTACTCTTGCTCATCACTATTCTTCTAAACAGCAGTAGTTATGGGATCTAGAAGATCCTCAAGGGACAAAGGAAAGAGGAGATTAGTAGAAGATTTTGATCTCACCCTTTTCGATTCAAAATACCATGCTGAAAAATTTTCCTCTTTCGAACTTAGGAGTGTCAATAAGGGAAAATACGTAGATTTAAATGAACTAAGAGACTTAGAGACAATCCAATGGTTTGCAAACTTAGATCTACTTCCAATTTTGTAAATTAACGAACCCATCTATCCAAGACTTGTTAGATTGTTTTACAACAACATACAAATAGATGAAGAAGAAAGAATGTCCACCTATCTTTTAGGACAACACATCTCAATTACGGATAGATTCATTTGCGACATGATAGGCATTCCCCTGAAAAGTAGAGGACTTTACTTTAGAGGATCATGGGATGATGAAACTGTTGGAACAACATATGTTGAAGCCTTAGGAATAATTTTTGCCAATCCCAACTTAGCATTTGTTCCTAAAAGTTGTGAACATCTACTGCCTCTAAACACTAAGGTACTTCATCATATCCTAACTAGCATCATTCTCTCTAAACAATACCATCATGATGAAGTAAGTGAATTAGAATTAGGAACTATGTATTTGATCATGAAAGGACATGACATCTGTCTTGGTTATCTTATCCAATAAAACATGTTAGAACTATCTAAGAAAGACATGATGCTCCCATATGGTGGTATAATCACTAGATTAATGAAAGCCTACAATATTCTAATACCACCGGAAGAAGAAGTTGTTAGGATCGGAGCAGCACTAAGAGGGGGGGGGTGAATTAGTGCAGCGGATTAAAACTTCAGTTTTTAAAAAATCTTTCGTATGATAAGAGTGGAACTTGACAAGCTTAATCTTGAAAGCGTATTCTTAAATATGCGCAGCAAAAGTAATAAGGAACTAAAGCATATAAGAAGGTTTGCAATAATATAAATAGCAATAATGAAATGCAAACCAAGGATCACGCCGATTTTAGAGTGGTTCGGTCAAATGACCTACTCCACTTGCGAGGCCCCTCTTTAATGAGGCTCCCACCTTCCACTAGCAAGTCTCTTGAAATGGAAGGGTAAATACCCCTCTTACAACTCTTTACAACCGGTTCACTCTCTTACAGATTTTCGAGAAGAGATGAGGTGAACACTAGCAAATTGAAAAGAAGACAAGCTAACACTTTTCTAAGACCTTTCTCTCAAACTCTTGCTGCTCAAAAAGTTATTTTCTCAGCTGAGATTTGAGGGGTATTTATAGGCCTCAAGAGGATTCAAATATGGGCTCCAAAATTCAAATTCTCTTTGGGTTCCCGATGCTGGTGGTGCCACCGCCCAGCGCTCGGGTGCTGGACGGTGCAACCGCCCAGCCAAGGAGGTGTCACCGCCCAGCACTCGGGTGCTGGGCGGTGCCACCGCCTGGCTCTTCGGTTCACTTGGTTTGGCTTACTTTTAGCCCAAACCAAATCTGACTTTGGCCCCAGTTGGCCCCTAACCAGGATATAGGATTATCTTCTTAATCCTAATCCTAATTACAAGTGAACTACATAACAAAACACATCCTAAGCAATTTATTAACCGCGAACGTCAAGTCTTGTTCCGGCGAGCTTTCCGACGAACTTCCTTCGACGGGGTCCAAGCACGCTCCCGAACTTGTGATGACTTTAATGAGTAGCTGAGACTTCTCGGTGATCTCTGCGAACCTCCGACGATCTCTTCGGTGAACTTCCAACAGGTTCCCAATTTCTTCTCGGTTGGTTCCGGCAGCATCTCTGACGATTCTTCGAACTCTTAAACGTCCATCGAACTTGACTCTGGTATACTTGCTTTGTGTTTTCTGTTTATCGTAGTTAATCCTGCACACTTAACTCAATAATATGGATTAGATCAAATAACCCATCAATTGATTTTATCATCAAAATCTGAGATTCAACAATCTCCCCCTTTTTGATGATGACAATCAATTGATGACGGAGTTAAACATAACTCCCCCTATCTATATGCCATATTATGAGAGGATAAAAAACACTTGAATTCCATCCTATTGGATTCAAGCATAACCCGATAAGTTCTAACGGTAGAGCTTATCGTGATCCTCATTAAACAATAGTGAGTACAAAACTTCTATGAAAATCATAAGTTAAATGAAAAGGGACGAATTTTACTATGACAGAAGATAAAGATTTTCAATATAAATTTTATGATTTAGATGTAAGGCATGCTTTCAATATGATCAATCAATCTTGTTATATTTTCAAGGATTTTGCAAGGCATATAAGTCATTCATATCAATCACTTTTCTCAAAGATTTTGCAATTCATATTTTGTCATGCTATTAAGAATGATATAAGTCATCACTTTTCTCCCCTTTGTCATCAACAAAAAGGAAATGAGACTTGAAGCACATATTTTGTCATACAATTTTTATCATTGAAAATTAAGTATGCAAAAAAATATTTACGCAGAGTTCATTTTAGAGGAAAATTCAGCATGCATTCATATTATCTAATCTCTTCTTTCTATAAATAATAGAAATTGTAGATGTACAAGAGAGAGATTGGGATAAAAATTCAAGTAGTAATTTCACAAAGTCAAGATCATAATTCGAATACAAACTCATTCAAATCGTTAAATACATTAAAATCTCAACATTACTTTTCAATCATCATATAAGGCATTTAAAGAATTTTGAAACATAGGAGAATGATTAATTTAAGTATACAATGTTTCAAGTCATGAATGCCAATACTTTCATATTTGTAAGTATCAATTCATGAATGCCAAAAGATATTATTTGTGATTCCAATTTTGCAAGATCAAGATTATGATTTAGATAAAACTTATTTAAATCAAATCGGTAACTTGAAATTCATAATCAAGTCATCAAAATCGATTTCTAGATTTCACAACATGTCATATGGAATTTGAAGGAGAATGATTAGATTCACCGAGAGATGGAAAGAAGATGAAAGACTTTACGGAAAATCCAATCAAACAAGTTTATTGTTTAGGGACAATTTAACATACCTAATTCCCTTCTAATGAATTCAAATTGGTCTTCATTCAAGGCTTTTGTGAATATATCTGCTAATTGATGCTTTGTGTCAATGAATTCTAGAACAACATTATTGTTAAGGACATGATCGCGTATGAAATGATGCCTAACGTCGATGTGCTTAGTTCTAGAATGCTGAATTGGATTTTTAGTACGACATATAGCACTTGTATTATCACATTTTATGGGAATATTTTTAAAGTGAATTCCATAGTCTTCTAATATATTTTTCATCCAAACAACTTGTGCACAGCATGCACTTGCAGCAATGTATTCGGCTTCCACCATAGATAGTGCAACTGAATTTTGTTTCTTGGAAGTCCAAGAAACAAGTGCATGTCCTAAAAATTGGCATGTTCCGGATGTACTTTTTCTATCTATTCTGCATCCGCCAAAATCAGCATCCGCATAGGCTATTAAATCAAATTTTTTAGATTTTGGATACCATAATCCTAAATTTGGAGTTCCTTTAAGATACCTAAATATTTTTTTAACACTTTTAAGATGAGATAATTTAGGATTTGATTGAAACCTAGCACAAAGTCCTACACTAAACATAATATCCGGTCTAGTCGCGGTAAGGTAGAGTAGACTACCTATCATTCCCCTATATGTTTTATGATCGAAATTTTCACTATTTTCATCCATATCTAACTTAGTCGTAGTACTCATAGGGGTGTTTATTGCTTTTGAATTATCCATGTTAAATCGTTTTAACAATTCTAATGTGTATTTAGATTTGTTAGGATCGGAGCAGCACCAAGAGGGGGGGGTGAATTAGTGCAGCGGATTAAAACTTCGGTTTTTAAAAAATCTTTCGTATGATAAGAGTGGAACTTGACAAGCTTAATCTTGAAAGCGTATTCTTAAATATGCGTAGCAAAAGTAATAAGGAACTAAAGTATATAAGAAGGTTTGCAATAATGTAAATAGCAATAATGAAATGCAAACCAAGGATCACGCCGATTTTAGAGTGGTTCGGTCAAATGACCTACTCCACTTGCGAGGCCCCTCTTCGATGAGGCTCCCACCTTCCACTAGCAAGTCTCTTGAAATGGAAGGGTAAATACCCCTCTTACAACTCTTTACAAGCGGTTCACTCTCTTACAGATTTTCGAGAAGAGATGAGGTGAACACTAGCAAATTGAAAAGAAGACAAGCTAACACTTTTCTAAGACCTTTCTCTCAAACTCTTGCTGCTCAAAAAGTTGTTGTCTCAGCTGAGATTTGAGGGGTATTTATAGGCCTCAAGAGGATTCAAATTTGGGCTCCAAAATTCAAATTCTCTTTGGGTTCCCGATGCTGGCGGTGCCACCGCCCAGCCCAGGAGGTGTCACCGCCCAGCACTCGGGTGCTGGGCGGTGCCACCGCTCAGCCCAGGCGGTGCCACCGCCTACAGTATTTTCAGCCCGCTACAGTGTTTTCAGCTCACCGCCTACAGTGTTTTCAGCCTCTGAGTGTTATAGGCCCCTACTTGGGTTATAGGATTAATACCTAATCCTAACCCTAATTAACATGCTAACTACGGATTTTAAAGACATTATATAAGCTATTACAAAGTCCATAAGTCAAGACTTCTTCCCATGAGCTTCCGGCGAACTTTCGGTCTTCCGATAAACTCTCTAAACCATTCTGCGGACTCCCGGCAAGAAGCTCTTAAACTTCACGATTTGATCTTGGCGAGTTCCAATGAGCTTCTTCGGCAAGCTCTCCGATCTTTCTCGGCAAACTCTGCGAACTTCCCACGAACCTTCCTAAGAGCTTCCATAAAACCCTTTGGCAAGCTCCCTACTCATTCTCGGCTAGTTCCGCGGCGTTCCGATGATCCTTCGGACTTCCATCAACTCTTGAACTCCCAACGAATCCTTCGTGCTTGACTCCACACTTTGTTTCACTTTATGCCTTCATCGTTATCATAGTTAATCCTACACATGCAAACCAAAACTCTACTCCGATCTAGACAGTTATTACAACGCCAATTGACATTCATGTTGCCCGGCACGTCATTGGTTGGCGCCGTCGATTCTTTTTTAGCACATCGTCCTCTCTTGCGGCTTATTGCCCAATCGGTTGACCTCCAACCCCGATATCCTTGGCGCAATTCCGCTCTCCTTGGCCCGATGCCCGACGTTCGAAGCCTTCTGCCGTCCAATATCCTGACGTGATCTCCTCCGGTGCAACGTCAATTCCTCCTGCGTTAACTGTCTAATTCTGATCGAGTAGACCTGCATCACTCAAAATGCAGTTAAACATCTAAACACAATCAATTAGTTTCATCATCAAAATCCGAGATTCAACAAGATTGGTTAATAAATATACCATCCTTAAGTTGTTTGATTTGTAATCCTAAAAAGAAAGTTAATTCCCCCTTTAAACTCATTTAAAATTCATGGCTCATAGATTTGGCAAATGATTCACATAATGACTCATCCGAAGAGCCAAAAATAATATCGTCAACATAAATTTGCACAATAAGAAAATTATTTTCAAAATATTTAATAAACAATGTAGTATCAACCTTGCCTTTGGTAAAATTATTTAAAATAAGAAAGGAACTAAGCATTTCATACCGAGCTCTAGGAGCTTGTTTCAAGCCATAGAGAGCCTTAGTCAATTTGAATACATGATTAGGAAGAAGAGAATTTTCAAATCCGGGAGGTTGTTCGACATATACTTCTTCGGAAATAAAACCATTCAAGAAGGCACTTTTGACATCCATTTGAAATAGTTTAAAATTATAACTACTAGAATAGGCAAGGAGCATCCTTATGGCTTCTAATCGAGCCACGGGAGCGAAGGTTTCTTCGTAATCGATACCTTCTTCTTGGTTGAAACCTTTGGCCACTAATCTAGCCTTGTTTCTAACCACGATACCATTTTCGTCTTGCTTGTTTCTAAAGACCCACTTAGTACCAATGACTAAATGGTCACTAAGTCTAGGAACAAGCTCCCACACCTTGTTTCTCTCAAATTGATTCAGTTCCTCTTGCATTGCAATAATCCAAAAATCATATTTTATGGCCTCGTCAATGCACTTAGGTTCGATTTGAGAGAGGAAGGCAGCATTAGCACAAAAATTCTTGAAAGAGGAACGAGTTTGAACCCCTTTAGATGTATCACCTATAATTAGATCCTTTGGATGAGCATCTATATACTTCCATTCCTTAGGTAAGGAAATTTCGGAAGAAGGTGCATCCAAGTTGCTATTTTGAGGAGAGGGTTCATTTAAATTCAAATTATCAAAACCAAAATCATCATCAAAATCATTTTTCTTAAAATTTGAGACTTCATTAAAAACTACATGAATAGACTCTTCAATTACTAAGGTTCTTTTATTAAAAACCCGAAAAGCTTTCGAAACGGAAGAGTAACCAAGAAAGATGCCTTCATCGGATTTTGCATCAAATTTTCCTAAGGCATCCCTTTCATTTAAATAAAGCATTTACAACCGAAAACTTTAAAATAGGAAATATTTGGTGTTTTGTTATTCCATAATTCATAGGGAGTTTTTGATAAGGAAGGTCTTATTAGGACTCTATTCATGATGTAGCAAGCCGTATTTACGGCTTCGGCCCAAAAATACTTAGGTAAACTATGTTCATTTAACATAGTTCTTGCCATTTCTTGTAGGTTTCTATTTTTTCTTTCAACTACTCCATTTTGTTGGGGATTTCTCGGAGTGGAGAAGTTATGGTTGTATCCATTAACTTCACAAAAATTTTGAAAGTCATGGTTTTGAAATTCGCCACCATGATCACTCCGAATTGATGAAATCATGAACCATTTTTCGTTTTGAGTGAGTTTACAAAATTTAGAGAAACACTTGAAACAATCACTTTTGTGAGCTAAGAAATAGGTCCAAGTGTATCTAGAGTAGTCATCCACTATGACAAATGCATATTTGCTTCCACCTAGACTTGTTGTATCAATTGGTCCAAATAAGTCCAAATGGATCAATTGTAATGGTCTAGTGGTGCTAATTTGATATTTGGTTTGAAGCTTGTTTTTATTTGTTTCCCTAGTTGACATGCATCGCATACCTTATCTTTAATAAACTTCATATTCGGAATCCCTCGTACTAATTCTTGAGATGAGATTTTAGATATTGTTTTCATGCTTGCATGGCCTAATCTCCTATGCCAAAGCCAAGCATCATCATTTATGGCGGAGAAACACATTTCATTACTTAGTTCATCAAGATTGATGGTATAGACATTATTTTATTTTAAAGCAATCATAGTCATGTTATGATTTGGTTTTTCAATAATGCACATATTTGATTCAAATCTAACGATATAACCTTTATCGCATAATTGACTAATGCTCAATAAATTATGTTTTAATCCATCAACTAGTAACACATCATCAATGGAAAAACTTGATTTGTTACCTATGGTTCCCTTGCCAATGATTTTGCCTTTGTTGTTTTCTCCGAAGGTGACATAGCCTTCGTCCATGCTAGTGAGCTTGGTGAATTGGGATGGATCTCCGGTCATATGCCTTGAGCATCCACTATCAAGATACCATCTCTTGCTCCTAGCATGTGATGGTGTATGTTTCTACAAGAAGGAATTATATTTAGGTACCCATTTACTTTTGGGTGCCTCAAACACTAATCTAACTTGTTTATCATGTTGAATAGACTTGATCATGGTTCCTTTAGGAACCCAAATCAATTTGTTCGGACTAATTTTCTTGAATGGACATTGGTAAGTTATATGTCCATATTTGCAACAAAAGTTGCAATTGCTTTGATGTTGAACATGTAAGATAGGACCTTTAACGAAGGTGGTTGGATTTTGGTAAGTACTTCTCACAAATCCGATTCCACTCCTTTTAGGAACGTGACCCTTATTTGTAAGGATCATGTTTAAGGACTTGCTCCCGACCTCGAATTTCTTCAAGGTGTCCTTAAGTACTAAGTTCTCATTTTGTAGAGTTTCTAAATCATGGCATTTAGCACATGGAGCTAGACAATCATGATATTCAGTTTTCAATTTATCAAAAGCACAAGTAAGACTATCATGCTCCTTTCTTAGCAATTTGTATTTTGTACTAATTGTCTTACATTCATCAAATAACTCATGGAAGGCATTTAATAAATCATGATAAGGTAAATCTGCATTAATTGAATCCGTTACCTCTTCTTCAAAGGCCATTAGGGCGTAGTGAGCAACTTGCTCGGTGTTGGACTCCTCTTCTTCAGATGTGCTCAAGTCATCCCATGTTGCCTTGAGCGCCTTCTTCTTTGGTGTTCTCTTTTTGGCTTGAGGGCAATCGTTCTTGTAGTGTCCCGGTTTTTTGCATTCATAGCAAATCACTTGGTCCTTCTTTTGTTCAAATTTATTTTTTGTATTATTTTTAAATTTGTTTTTCCTTAAATATTTTTTGAATTTTTGAGTCAAAAGTGCAATGTCATTGTCATTTGTCCTCATCACTTGATGTTCCTTTCAAGTGGTCTTCTTGTGATTTGAGTGCCATATCCTTCCTATTCTTTGGAAGGGGTTCTCGAGCTTCGTCATGAGCTTGACATGTCATTTAAGTAGGTCATTAGAGACCCAATGAGTTCTTCAAGAGGGAATGTTTTAAGGTCTTTAGCCTCTTGAATGGCCAGTAACTTTTGGATCCCAACTTTTAGGGAGGGATCTTAAGATTTTAGTTACTAGTTCAAAGTTAGTAAAATCTTTACCAAGAGCTTTGAGTCCATTGATGACATCCAGAAACCGGGTGTACATGTCTTCGATGGACTCACTTGGTTTCATTCGAAAAAAAGTTCGTAAGAGTGCACAAGAATGTTGATTTTGGACTCTTTCACTCAGCTAGTGCCTTCATGAGTGACCTCAAGAGTTCTCCAAATATCAAAAGCCGAATCACAAATTGAAACACGATTAAATTCGTTTTTGTCTTGTGCACAAAACAAGGCATTCATAGCCTTTGCATTTAAAGCAAAAACCTTCTTCTCCGATTCATTTCATTCGCTCATCGGAAGAGAAGATTTTTGAAATCCGTTTTAAACAATAGTCCAAAGCTCAAAATCCATAGAAATGAGGAAGATCTTCATCCGAGTCTTCCAATACGTGTAATCCGACCCATTAAACATAGGTGGACGTGTGATAGAATGGCCCTCTTGCATGCCGGAGTAAGCCATCTCTCTTAGGTATTAAACCAAATATGAGAGATAACCTTGCTCTGATACCAATTGTTAGGATCGGAGCAACACTAAGAGGGGGGGGTGAATTAGTGCAGCGGATTAAAACTTCGGTTTTTAAAAAATCTTTCGTATGATAAGAGCGGAACTTGACAAGCTTAATCTTGAAAGCGTATTCTTAAATATGCGTAGCAAAAGTAATAAGGAACTAAAGCATATAAGAAGGTTTGCAATAATGTAAATAGCAATAATGAAATGCAAACCAAGGATCACGCCGATTTTAGAGTGGTTCGGTCAAATGACCTACTCCACTTGCGAGGCCCCTCTTTGATGAGGCTCCCACCTTCCACTAGCAAGTCTCTTGAAATGGAAGGGTAACTACCCCTCTTACAACTCTTTACAAGCGGTTCACTCTCTTACAGATTTTTGAGAAGAGATGAGGTGAACACTAGCAAATTGAAAAGAAGACAAGCTAACACTTTTCTAAGACCTTTCTCTCAAACTCTTGCTGCTCAAAAAGTTGTTTTCTCAGCTGAGATTTGAGGGGTATTTATAGGCCTCAAGAGGATTCAAATTTGGGCTCCAAAATTTGGGCTCCAAAATTCAAATTCTCTTTGGGTTCCCGATGCTAGCGGTGCCACCGCCCAGCCAAGCGGTGCCACCGCCCAACGCTCGGGTGCTGGACGGTGCAACCGCCCAGCCAAGGAGGTGTCACCGCCCAGCACTCGGGTTCACTTGGTTTGGCTTACTTTTAGCCCAAACCAAATCTGACTTTGGCCCCAGTTGGCCCCTAACCAGGATATAGGATTATCTTCTTAATCCTAATCCTAATTACAAGTGAACTACATAACAAAACACATCCTAAGCAATTTATTAACCGTGAACGTCAAGTCTTGTTCCGACGAGCTTTCCGACGAACTTCCTTCGACGGGGTCCAAGCACGCTCCCGAACTTGTGATGACTTTAATGAGTAGCTGAGACTTCTCGGTGATCTCTGCGAACCTCCGACGATCTCTTCGGCGAACTTCCAATAGGTTCCCGATTTCTTCTCGGTTGGTTCCGGCAGTATCTCCGACGATTCTTCGAACTCTTAAACGTCCATCGAACTTGACTCCGGTATACTTGCTTTGTGTTTTCTGTTTATCGTAGTTAATCCTACACACTTAACTCAATAATATGGATTAGATCAAATAACCCATCAATTGATATTATCATCAAAATCCGAGATTCAACAGAAGTAATAAAAATAGATAGATTTAGCATAATAAATAAAAATCTACTTCACCGATTAAGATGTTTTTATAGAAACGGTAACTGGGTTAGAATGCCAAGAAGAACTGATCCCCCTCAACCTGAACAAGAATCGGAAATACCAGTATTTAGGGGTACCCAATCTCCTCTGATCTGTCCCTTTGAGGAAACACATCCATTTGAGCAAACTCATACATCATCTGTCGAAGATATTGGGATTCGAATTGACCGATTCGAACAAAGACAAGAACGGCTTGAACAACGACAAGATCAAATCCTATCTGAGCTACAGCAAATTCATCATCAATTTGACTCCTTGTTTAGGCACTTTAATTTTCCACCTCATTAATGAGCTTGTATGAACACAATCATCTGTTGTTATTGTAAACTCCTTATGTTACTCACCATGATGTGCTTTGCCTTGATCCTTAATATGGTTACCTGATATATTTTGAGCATATGTAGAGTTGTAAACATCTATCGTGGTAAATATATGCCTTGTGCCTTGTGGTAAATATAAACTAAATGGTTATCTCGGAATTTATATTGAAACTAAAAGTTTTGAAAATCTTGTGCTTTGATTTCCATGATAAATATAGTTTGAAAAAGTGATATACCAATACAGTTGATAAGTCATTGCCATTGATACTAAACATCAACTAGCTGACATTTTTACAAAACCTCTAAGTGAAGAACAATTTGATTTCATAAGAAGAGAATTAGGAATGTTGATGTGTCCGAATAGATAAACTAGTTAAAATTATTTTTCGGACTTTATTGAATGATCAAATCACTTAATTGCCATTACATAACATGTGTTGAAATGTTTTGTCTTCATGATTGTATTTGAAAATCTGTAGCGTAGTTTTGTCCGAATGCATGAAAGAGTTCATCTCATTTTCAGATTCGCTTAACAGTTGGAATGCTAAAAATCAAATTTTCTCATACACTCTTATGAAAAATATTTTTTTTTCTGAAATGGATTTGATGAAATGATTCCTGCTTATGAATTCCATCTTGAAATATGGATGATAGTATTTTTACTTGCAAAAAGTTGTTTCAAACACATATCTTGACTCAAAGTAAACTCACAAATAGCTGGAATCACAAATGGCTCTCCTCCTTCATGCACAAAGGATTATAACAAAAAAAAGAAGGAAGAAGTATTCAAAGCAATCTACGTATCATGCCTTCCTTTATATGCTTGATAACTTGCTTATATTGTTTTCCTGGTATCAAAACTACCATGCTTTTTGTTGATGACAAAGGGGGAGAAATATATGAATTGATGCTATAAACACTGATGCTATGATTATGCCATGCTTGCATCACCAAGAGATATAAGAACAGATGCTATAATTTGCATTATGCCTTGAGTTGATATCTTACCATGTGAAGAAATGCAACACTTGCTAAAATATTTGAAATGTGTACATTATGTAATGATATCAAAATCTTACTTCACAGCTTTACATGTTGATATCTTACAAAATGATGAATTGTTACTATTACCATCATTCAAACTTGTAATGTAAAATCTGAAAATGAATGTTGACATCATCTTCAGAGAGATGCATCATGATGGGAATCATGATAGAAGTATTGATAAGTTCAAATGATTTAACTTATCAATATGTCGCTTGAATTCTTAGGTCTTGAATTCAAGAATGACTTATCTCAAGTATGGCATATAGACAGGGGGAGTTAAGGTTAACTCCATTATCAATTGATTGTCATCATCAAAAAGGGGGAGATTGTTGAATCTCGGATTTTGATGATGAAGTCAATTATCATTTGTTGTCTAATCTATGTGTTGAGATAAGTGTGCAGGATTAACTACGATAAAAGTTTGACATGCAGCAGGAATTGCGCCGGAGTCAAGACAATGATCACGTTGGGAGTTCGAGAGTTCGACGGAAGTTCGGACAGTCGTCGGAGGTTCTGCGGGAACAAATCCGAGAAGTCCATAAGCTTGCCAAAAGAAGCTCGTCGGAACTCGCCAAGTGGATCATCGCAAGTCCAGGAGTTTGCCGGAAGTCCGTAGGAGCATCACCGAGGGTTCATCGGATGATCGACGAAAGTTCGCCGGAACTCGCCGGAAGAAGCGATTGACGCACCGGAGCAAGCTGCAGAAATTGTCTTAGGATTTATCGTAGTTAGCACAATGATTAAGTTGGAAATGGGAGGTGATCTCATTAGCTTAATCTTGGGGCAATTGGGCCCTTGAAAAACCCAAATTGGGCCGAATGGATCTACCCATTCGGACCCTGATTGCTGTGAGAGGTGCAACCGCCCAAGCCAGGAGGTAGCACCGCCTGGGCTAAGTCTCCTAGTGAGACTGGGCGGTGCAACCACCCCAGCCAGGAGGTAGCAACGCCTGGGCTCAGTCTCCGAGCAAGACTGGGCGGTGCAACCTCCCGTGATAGGAGGTAGCACCGCCTGAGCTCAGTCTTCGAGCTCTGGCAGGCGGTACAACCGCCCCAGTCAGGAGGTGCAACCGCCTGAGCTCGATCTTCAAGCTCTGGCAGAGAGGTGCAACCGCCCCTGACAGAGGTGGCACCGCCCAAAGGCTCAGTCTTCGAACTCTACTAGGCGGTGCAACCGCCCCAGT
Organism: Musa schizocarpa; assembly: GCA_900464855.2. Classification (NCBI taxonomy): domain Eukaryota; kingdom Viridiplantae; phylum Streptophyta; class Magnoliopsida; order Zingiberales; family Musaceae; genus Musa; species Musa schizocarpa. The sequence continues at coordinate 19,699,958 of LS990917.1, forward strand.
CAGGAGGTGCAACCGCCTGATCCCGAAATTCTGGGAATTGACAGTTTTGAGCTCCAAATTTGAACTGGGTTTGGGCCTATAAATACCCCACCCATTTAGCACTGAAATAAAAGAACTTACACTCGAAATCTTGATCTCTTTCTGTGATTCTTAGAGCTCAAAATTGTTGTAAAGGCCAAAAGTTCTCCTCCCTCTGTTCTTCAAAGTTTTGAGTTGTAAAGAGAGGAGAGAAAATTTATGTAAGGGTTGTCTCCTAAGCCCGTCAAAAGGAGTGAAACTGTAAAAGGATGGTTGGCCTTCGCCTATTGAAGGAAGGCCTCTAGTTGACGTCGGTGACCTCGTCGGTGGAGGAAGCCAAAAGTGGAGTAGGTCAAGATTGACCGAACCACTCTAAATCTCGGTTTGCATTTACTTTGAGCATATTATCTTTACTGAAAACCTCCTCTGAAGCTTACTGCTTTCTGCGCATATACGATCGGGTTTCAAGCTTTGCACTTTCCGAATCAGCGTTTAGACGTAAATCAGCTTTTTCGTACGATCATCATATTTCAGATTACGTTTACGTTTTGATTTTTACCATAACTGCAAACTGCCTTTATACCCTTGCTTAAACAATATCTCACCTAATCAAGTGATTTATGAATCAGCATTTAGACGTAAATCAGTTTCTTCGTACGAACGTCGTATCTCAGTTTGCGCTTATATTCTGGTTTTCATCATAACTGCAAACTGCCTTCATAGATTGACTTTAACATCATCTTGCTTGATCTTAAGTTAAAGTAATCTTAGAATCGGCTTTCAAATAGAAATCATTTTTATCGTTCGAATGCAGTTTCGTTTTAATCGCAGAAAGTTTTCCGCTGCACTAATTCCCCCCCCCTCTTAGTGCTCTGTACCAATTCTGAGTCGATTGTTCGACGCCCGGGGAAGGCCCCCGAGGGGGCCGTTCTCGGTCCGTCCCCCGGCCGGCACGCGGCGACTCACTCTCGTCGTGAGAGCAGCTCGAGCAATCCGCCGACAACCGACGGGTTCGGGGCCGGGACCCCTGTGCCCAGCCCTCAGAGCCAATCCTTTTCCTAAAGTTACGGATCCGTTTTGCAGACTTCCCTTGTCTACATTGTTCCATGGGCCATAGGTTGTTCACCTTGGAGACCTGATGCGGTTATGAGTACGACCGGGCGCGGGCGGCACTCGGTCCTCCGGATTTTCAAGGGCCGCCGGGGGCGCACCAGACGCCAAGCGACATACGGCGCTCTTCCGACTACTGGACCCTACCTCCGGCTGAGCCGTTTCTAGGGTGGGCGGGCCGTTAAGCAGAAAAGATAACTCTTCCTATCACGCCCGTAAAAAATATCGATAATATTAAAATTTTCATCACAAACCAATCCAGGATCCAAACTAACATTTGAGGACACTAAAAAATATTCTATCCAATTCACATCTATAAAACATGTGCAGTTTATAATCATATATCACGTCACTCGATAATTCACATTTTTGGCAATCCAAACTAACTTAACAAACATGAACAACATTTATAAATCCACAAGCTAAATAAATTATACAATCAGAACTCCAATTATTCACCACAAGTTCATATCATCATAAACTAGATTTAACATTCTGAAATTCCAAATAAGAGAGATCTTCTAACACTTTTACACAGTATATCCATTTCGATTCATCGACAACATTTTATTATATACAAAATATGCTTATACAACAATAACATAATAACCAACAAGACTTGCCCATAATTCTGAATAGCTCTCCACTGCCTCAGCCCAATTCAAAACATCTCAAAGTGTGACAACTTGACCTGAAAGATTTATATAACAATGAAGTGAGCTAAAAACAGCTCAGCAAGTGACAAAGCATATATAGCACGAAAAGGAACAGTTTCAAACAAACAAGATATCACAATGCAAGACAGAATCCAAGAGATTCAAGGATATCATCTCATTAGATACAGAATCGCAAATGTCATTTCATTCATAACATATTTGGTTCATAACATATAGAGCATAGAGTAATTGGAGCATATCAATAGCGCACGAGATGTTTCGGAGCATATCAATTGCAAATAGGACATTTCAGAACATATCAGTTCATAGCAAATAGAGCACAGAGTAATTTGAGCATATCAATAGCGTACGAGATGTTCTGGAGCATATTAAAGGCAAATAGGACATTACAGAATATATCAGTTCATAGCAAATGGAGCACAAAGTAATTGGAGCATACCAATAGCGTATGAAATGTTCCGGAGCATATCAATGACAAATGGAACATTTCGGAACATATCAATGGTATGTGAAGCATTTTGAAGTATATCAATGGCATAGGAAATATTTTGGAGCATATCAATACAAAATACGAAACAGAAGCTCAAACATCATACCTTAGCATAGTGTATGTGAGGTTTAACTCAGTGGTGGCTCCACGCCGTGATGAGTTCTCGACTCCAACCACGGGTAGCCCTTTTCTATTCGAGCCCTCTCACCCTGCCCAAGTGCTAGGTCGGTTCTGAATTTCATATCAAACAGATAGATGGTGAAGTGGGATTCCAAACATAATATGGTCCATCCATTTCTGAATGACCACCAAACATAATCTAGAGCATCGCGGGCTCTAAGCACATACCCTTTATCATTTCTGGCAATGGTCCAAATAATCCCACAAACACCAGAGTACAAAAGGGTATTGTGAACAATAAATTGGAACATATCGGAAGCACATGCGGAATAAAGAAATGTACATGTGCCTTTATGACTCAATACGATGCAAACATAATCTTTCACAAATGTATTCAGATTTGAAAGGAAATGAAAGCAAGAGTGTACAAGGATTCTAAGCAATCACATATACCTCAATTCAAATAAGAAGGTTAGATAAAATCAATTTCCAAAGGAATGAAACCAGAATATGCGAAATCGACCAAAGCTCGATTTCTGGCAGAATTCAATAGGCACATTGAATAAATGATTCAAACTATCAATCGTGCTCCAATTTTACTCAGAAAATATATCATTGGAAAGATATTTCAATCTAGTTTCTGATTAAATAAGATTTGTATGAATCAAGGTTTCCAACAAGGAGTTACCCTTGATTTAGTAACCAAAAGTCAAAAACAAAATTACTATTTTACAAAATCTATAGGCTCATTTGAAACAGAAGTTTGGGCCAACAAACTTACTCTGAATTATTAAAATAAGCTATCAAAAGAAAGGTTTATGAGTCTATATTCTGGTCAAATAACTTTTGTCCAAATGAGAGGTCAATACATGAAGTTATAACCATAACAATGTAGAAAGGTCAGAATCTCGGAAGTTGCACAGATATATCAAATGCAAGGCTCGAACAATTCAAAGTTCCTCATATTCAAAGCAAATATAAGGATAAAATTGCAGTAAGGAAAAATCAGGACACTTGCAATAAGAAAGATTAGAAAGCTTACAATAGGAAGGATCGAAACACTTGCAATAGAAAGGATCGAAACACTTGCAATAGAAATGATCCAAACACTTGCAATAGAAAGGATCGACACACTTGCAATAGAAAAGATTAGAAAGCTTGCAATAGAAAGAATCACAACACTTGCAATAGAAAAGATTAGAAAGCTGGCAATAGAAAGGATCGGAACACTTGCAATAGGAAAGATAAGAACACTTGCACGAGGAAGATCATAATACTTGTTGCAATAAGAAAAATTATAACAATTACAGGAAAAATGATCTGGAAACATGCCTTTCAAAGATTTTGATATGAAGATCCAAAGAAGGTGTCAGTCCAAATCCTTCTACTTTTCCTCCGTGTCCTTTTCCTGTTTCATTTTCTACATATATCTTTTCTTTTTCCTTCACAACTATAGCTAATGCAGAACATAGAGGCATAGTCACCTACTCTCTCTTACTCATTCCTTCGTTTTCTTTTTCAAACACAACTGTTGTAGCCATCACCATTGCCACTACCACAGTCGTAGCCACGACCACAGCTGCTGTCACAATCGTAACCCTTTCCACTGTACTACTTCCTTCCTCTCTTCTCTCGTTCTTACTTTTTTTTTCTTTCCCAAACACTGCAGCCGCACCACAGCCGCAACCTCTTCTTCTTTCATTGCTCTGTTTCCTCTCCTTCAATTCCAGCTGCAGCTGCCACTGCCGCAGTTGCCTCCCCTTATCCTCTTCCTCTCTTCTTCCCTTTTCCTTTCTCTTCTTCTTCCTTCTCTTCTTTCCCAGCTGCACTGCTGCAGTCGCAGCCTCAGCCACGGCCGCAGCCTCTTCTTCCTCCCCTTCCCATCTTCCTCTCCTTCTTCTCTTCCAACTGCAGCTGCCATCACCGCAACCGCAGTCCATTCTTCCCCTTCTCTTCTTCCTCTCCTTCCATTCTTCTTTCCTCTACCTCTTTCCCTGCCACAGCTGCAGCTGCCATAGCCGCAGCCGATGCTACTTCTTTCCCTTCTCCTCTTCCTTCTCCTTCCTTTCTTCTTCTTCTCTTCTTCTCCTTCCTCCCCTTCTTCTTCCCGTCACACAGCACCTCCTCTCCTCTGTTTCCTCCTGCAGAAAACAGAGGTGCCATCACTTCACCCACTTTTACTTCTTCTCTTCCTCTTCTTCTTCTTCTTCTCCTTCTTCTCCTTCTTCTTCTCCTCTTCTTCCCTTCTCCTACCCGACACCCCACACCTTCTCACTGCAGCTCATGCCGCAGCCATCCTTCTTCTTTTTTTTTCTTTTTCTCTTCTTCTTTTTCCTCTTCTTCTTCTTCTCCTTCCCAATGCCCCACACCTCGTCTCCTCTGTTTCTGCCTGCAGGAAACAGAGGTGCTGCAGCCCTAGCTGCTGCCATCGACGGCCCGCTCTTCGGCCAACCGCACCTTCCGGCACGGGGAGCCATCCTCCGTTTTGCTCTACTAACGTCATTCGCCGTGGCACGCAAGAACTGCCCAAAAACTGGCTAAAACGGCCCAAAAAGGGGCCAAAACTGGACATTTTTGGTTGAGCGAGCGAGCGGCGGACAGCGAGCAAAGCGAGATGCAGCACCGTCCCTGCTATATGAATGTTGTTGGGAAATCATGGGGGGCGACATCATATGCGCAGCGGAAGAACAAGAAAACAAAAATCCCCGATTCCCAAAAAGATGTTCGTCGTCGTGCGAAGATTGGTGCGCAAAAATCCGCAAAACACAAAACTGCGTATAGAGATTGTGTTACCTATGGAGATCGTATATCCCTGTTTCCTTGCAGATCCTTAGGAGAGGGTGAAGGAGGTCAAGCGTCCTCCTTTCTAGCGGTGATCCACACAGTAGGGTTGCGACGACCCTCCTCAAAACTCCAGGCCTCTGAGGTGGAGAGGGAGAGGAGAATAGGAAGGGCAAGCAAAGACTCTAGCCTATGAGGCTGTGAATCCCTCCTATTTATAGAGATCCCGTGTCAAACCCTAATGGGTCCTTCCCTAGTGGGTATTGGATCTGCATCCAATAAGACAAGGGCTCCGTCGGATATCTCATATTCGAACCTCTACTCATCGTAATGCCTACCATATGTGTGTGACCCTCTAGGCCCAATATCGAGCTGGCCGTGAGTCATACCTGTCAGAACTCCTTCTAACTTAGTGAATTATTATCTCTGTAATAATTAACTCGACTCATCGACTACGGATGTACTAGGCCACTACGCCATAGTCCCCAGACGATACAGGGGATTCCAATCCATTAGACCTGTCTGTCCTCAGTTACCATGTACCTATAGTCCCTCATCCATCTAATATCCCAGAGACCGTATATCGAGCATGGTGTTGTCAGACCCATACGGTTTCTACTCGAGTCTCGCTCTAATCGGATTCTCCCAGAGAACTCTTTCTCTCTCAACCCGAATGACCCTGGCCAGGGATTTCTCTGAGCAAGAACACATGGGATATTCCTCTCATGACGCCGAGAATGGATGATCCTCTATCGACACTCAATAGCCCTCGTAAGGTCGACTACCACTCCCAATGACTAGCTGTACTAGATCTGGGACAGCCAAAATTATAAGTCCGGTATCAAAGAGTGGAGCACTCATACAGGACATCCTTGGTGTCTCAAGTCTAAGGACCATATACACCACTAGGACTACGAAATCGCTGTCTGACAATAAGTCATCGTCAACCATCCAGCATTCCATAAGCGGATCAATCAGTGAACTCATTCTCCAATGAGCACCTGTACTGTATCCCTAGTTTCCCTACACGAGCAGCTATAAGACCAGCTGCATCCATCATATGGACGGGTATACAGCACACCAGTCTATCCAGTTATCACGATGTCCCTCTCGAGTAACCTATGACCGGGATTATTTAGGATATGTATTTAAAGGTGAATCGATCTCATTATCATGATCTCATCACGATCCGATTCCCATTGCACAAATCCAAGGACATCACAATAGATATATGCATTTATGCAATAGTTATAAAGTGATATACGCCAAAATATAATAAGCAAAAAGATTCTGTATCAAGTCACACGTGCCATCACTCCGTGATTGGCTTTGTTGGCACCCTATGACTAGCAATCTCCCACTTAACCTAAAGCCAATCACCTATGTGTCTAATCCCCATCAGACCCTGTGGACGCTCAAAGACAAAATGAGACAACGGCTTTGTCGGTGGATCTGCAATGTTATCTTCGGATGGAACTCTTTCCACTGCTACATCTCCCTCGGGTTCTGATCTCTCTTATAAAATGGAACCTCCTCGAACACTTCGATGAGACCCGGGTTCCCTTATTTGAGTAATCACCCCATAGTTGTTGCAATATAAGGAAGTCGACTTATCGCTATCTCATATCGACTCCCAAATCTGTGATGAACTTCTTCACCCGGACTCCCTCTTTTGCTGCATCTGATGCAACAATGTACACCACCTCGTGGTCGAGTCGTTAGTGGTATCTTGCTTGGAACTCTTCCAAAGACTTGCTCCTCCATTCAAGGTGTACACATACCCTGAATTCGACTTGCTATCATCGACATCAGACTGAAAACTTAAGTCAGTGTAACCTTCAACCTTAAGGCTATTACCTCCATATACTAGTAAAAGATCCTTAGTCCTTCTCAAGTACTTAAGGATACACTTTACTCAGAGCATGCGCTATATCAGACCTAGTACATAGCATGGCATACATGATAGACCCTATTGCTGAGGCATAAGGTATCATATCCATGTTCGCCCTTTCTTCTGGAGTCTTTGGGGACATATTCGTAGAAAGCGATATCCCATGTCTCATCGGTATGAGACCTCTCTTGGAATTTTCCATGCCAAACCTTTTGACAATAGTTTCTATGTACCTGGACTGGGACAAGCCAAGCATCCTCTTGGATCTATCTCTATAGATTCTAATCCCCAAGATATAAGATGCTTCCCCTAAGTCCTTTATGGAGAAGTGTCTAGATAACCAAGCCTTTACTATGGATAGCATTCCTATGTCATTCCCAATGATGAGGATGTCATCCACATATAACACCAAAAAGGTGATAGCGCTCCCACTTACCTTTCTGTATACACAAGGCTCATCTTCGTTCTTAACGAATTCATAAGACCTGATTGCCTTAACAAATCTTATGTTCCAACTTCGGGAAGCTTGCTTTAGTCCATAAATGAATCTAAGCAACCTACACACCTTATCTGGGCAGTTCTTGGACACGAATCCCTCAGGTTGCATCATATACACCTCCTCCTCAAGGTTCCTGTTGAGGAATGCGGTTTTCACATCCATCTGCCAGATCTCATAATCATAGTGTGCTGCAATAGCCAATAGAATTCTGATGGATTTTAGCATTGCAACGGGTGAGAAAGTTTCGTCGTAGTCAACACCTTGCCTTTGATGATACCCCTTAGCCACTAGCCTTGCTTTATAGGTCTCTACCTTTCCATCTACTCCGATCTTTTTTCTAAAGATCCACTTGCAACCGATGGGTACAATACCTTGGTAGCATCAACTAGGTTCCAAACCTTATTGGAGTACATAGAATCCATCTCGAATTCATGGCTTCTTTTCACTTCCTGAGTCTATACTCATAATAGCCTCCTCGTAGGTCCGAGGATCAATATCCTCTACATCCTCTGCTCTAATATGTCCCACATATCTCTTAGGAGGATGGGATACTCTATCGGACCTGCGTAAAGTTGATACTTGTGTATTAGGTACCTAAACGATTTCGGGTCAGAGTGGTGCTTGAGCTTGGTTCTCCAACCTCGCTCAATTCTATCATTCTCCCACTGTCTCCGTCAAGAATGTGTTCCTTCTCAAGGAACACTGCTCTCTTAGCTACAAAGACCTTTTGGTCCTCGAAATGATAGAAATAATACCCACAAGTTTCCTTGGGGTATCCCACAAATTTGCATCGCTCTGTCCTTGATTCTAACTTATCGGGGTTGTGTCTTCTAACATGGGCAGGGCAGCCCCAGATCTTAACAACCTTAAGATCAAGCTTCTTCCCTTTCCATATCTCATATGGTGTAGACACTACCGACTTAGTTGGAACTCTGTTCAGAAGGTAAGCTGTGGTTTCTAGGGCATATCCCCAGAATGAGATGGGTAGGTCAGCGAAACTCATCATGGACCGTACCATATCTAATAATGTACGATTTCTCCTTTCAGAGACACCATTGAGCTCAGGTGTATAAGGAGGTATCCATTGGGATAATATCCCATGGTCCTTGAGGAACTGAGTAAACTCTGTACTTAAGTATTCACCTCCTCGATCTGATCGAAAAGTTTTGATACTCTTTCTAGTCTGGTTCTCCACCTCATTCTTATACTCTCTGAATTTCTCAAAGGCCTCAGACTTGTACTTCATTAAGTACACATATCCATACCTTGAGAAATCATCAGTAAATGTAATGAAGTAGGAGTAACCTCCAATGGCGTGAGTTGACATGGGTCCACATACATCACTATGTATGAGTTCCAACAACTCATTGGCTCTTTCTCCAGTTCTACTAAATGGAGATTTGGTCAGTTTTCCACGAATGTAAGGCTCACAAGTTGTATATGACACATAGTCGAATGGATCTAGATATCCATCATTTAGCAACTTTTGAATCCTTCTTTCATGGATGTGACCTAGCCTATAATGCCACAGGTATGCACTGTTCAACTCATCTCGTTTCCTTTTGGACATATTTACATTCATGATATGTGGAGTGATGTCTAACATAAATAAACCATTATGCAATGTTCCTTTCGTGATGATCTTATCATCTAATAATATCGAACAACCATTGTTCACAAAAACATATTTATATCCACTAACTGTTAAACATGAAATGGAGATAATGTTTTTGATAATAGAAGGAACAAAATAACATGCATCTAATGCAATAAAAGCTCCACTAGGCAGATGTAGGGCGACCTCGCCAACAGCTAATACAGCAAATTTTGCTCCATTACCCATCTTGAGGTCCATCTCGCCTCTCTGTAGTCTCCTAGGCCTTGCCAGAACCTGCAACGAATTGCATATATGATAAGCACTACCGGTATCCAATACCCATGTGTTATCATAAGAGTCTGACAAATGGAGACTGATCATGAATGTACCTAAAGCTTCATTAAGCTTTTGTTTCGCTCTTTCTGCAAGGTACTCTTTGCAGTTTCTCTTCCAATGCCCATCTTTACCACACTGGAAGCACTGGCCTTTGTCCTTTGTTGGGTCTTTCTTAGCAACCTTTGCTTTACCTTGTTTGCCCTTGCCCTTTCCCTTCTTAAGGGACATTTCTGCTTTCCTTTTCTTTCTGGTCTCACCAGTGTAGAGAATTGGCTTCTCTTTCTTAATAGAACTCTCTGCCTCCCTCAACATATTGAGGAGCTCTGGGAGAGTCACCTCAAGCTTGTTCATATTAAAATTCATTATGAACTGTGAAAAGGAATCTGGTAGGGACTGAAGCACAATGTCCACACACAAGTTATCCTCTAGGACCATTCCTAGACCTGTGAGTTTCTCTATCCACTCAATCATCTTTAGGACATGGTTCTGAACCGTGTCCCCTCAGGTCATCCTAAGCGGAAAAGGCTCTTGGATATCTCATATCGTTGAGTCCTTCCCCTGTTCCTCAAACAATTTTCGGACATGTAGGAGAATGGATCTGGCATCCATCTTTTCATGTTGTCTCTGTAACTCTGAGTCATAGAGCCCAACATATAGCAATCGAGCAAGAGTGGAGTCATCAATGTACTTCCATGAAGCGGCGATCTCATCCTCGCTTTGCCCCTTCTTGGTAGGCATCATCTGTATCAAGGAGGTACACTATTTTCTCCGCTGTGAGAACAATTCTCAAGTTACGGAGCCAATCCGTATAATTTGGACCAGTAAGGCGGTTGACATCAAGTATGCCACGTAAGGAATTTGAAAACGACATTTTCTGAAAATAAAGATGTAGCAGAAATGAATAACATGCAGATTTTGCAAGAAATAAACTATCAAGATATGAACTTCTATCTTAATATGCTCCCACTATTTTATTAACGAGTCACGCGACACCCTCAACACGTGAAATGGAAGTCTCCAGCAGACTTCTAGTGGGGATCAGGATCCAATCAGCGTCTTAGTGTAAACTCGAGGGACTCGACCAATCACACTAAGCCTAAAAGGTAGGCAACTATTGCCGATCACAACTCCTTGTGATTCCCGTCCTGTTCAGCCTCCGAATCACCATGGCCTCGAGGGACTCGACCAACCATGGTGCTCGGTTAAGTCAACACCTTCGTTACAAGATGAGTCTGATTTGATGATATACCCTCGAGGGACTCGACCAAGCATACCATGTCCTCAGGTCACCGGTGACATCTCTATGTCGTAAGTAAGATATGCGAATCACGATATAGGTGAGTCTCGAGGGACTCGACCAACTCAACCTACACCGGAATCGGTTCCTACTCATAACGATGGAAGGCCACGTGGGTCAATCAATTGCCTCACGTTTACTGGAATTTAAATATTATCGAGAGATGTTTCTATAATTTGGTCTCCCTAATATGACATGTCACACATATACATATTTAATATATATCTACATCGCATGCAAATATATATACATATCTAGTATGTGTATAAGCAATCACATCGATGATCATGGACCACAGCCTAATATGATTAGGCCCGAGCCATGAGGGCCTAATCACTCACATCAAGATCTATGTGTGCAACGGTGCATCTCCATGCCCTTGTGATTGTCCATCTCGCCCTCGCCGGTTCGTGTCGATATCTTGATGCATCTCCATGCATCACGATCGTCCGTCTCGTGGGTCCCGCTATCGCATCCACGCTCCGCCATTTCGCCTCCTCATGTGATTACAACTTAATCATAGGCACGCAGGCCCGACAATAAACGAGAAATATAATTGAGGTTCGCAGACCTCAATAATAATAATCACAAGTACACACATCACACGGTCCATGACCATCCGTCCACACATCATACATCACATGTATAAATAATCATCATCATGTAGGACTACTAGATAATAATAAAAATAATAATCAACTAAACCTTTTAATTAATTAATATTTTCTGAAATCAGGGACATGTAGGGAATTTCTCAATTCCTAAGGGTATTTTCATAATTTTGACAAAAGACAGAAACTGGAATTTCTCAAATTCCGAGGGGCAAAATTGTCTTTTCCCAGAAAACCCTAATGCCCTTTCTGCTGCTGCCGCCGCCACCCTGCCGGCGGCTCGGCTCAGGCGGCGGGCGAGGGCACTGCCTCGCCAGGCGACACCTTCCAACCGGCGGCGATGCCGCTCTGGGTGAAGCGCCCCCCTCCGCAAGAGGTGTTGTACCGGCCGGGCGGCCCCCTGGGGGGGGTTTCGCTCAGGAACAGCGGCGGCGGCGGCGTCATGCCGCTGCCCTCGGCGGCGGCGCCGCTGCCCTCTCCGCGGTGCCTCTGCTCTGCGCTGCTGCCCCCACGGCGCCTCTCCCCGTAGGGTCGGGCGGTCGCAGGCGCTCTCCCCTCTCGGGGCTGCCAGCCCCGCTGGCCGCAAGTCTGCTGCAAGCAGACCGCCGGCCGTCTGCTGCAGGCACAGCGCTTGTGCATGCGCCGGCGCTGCGCTGCCTGGCTGCGGCTGCTGCTGCAGGTGGCTGCAGGCATGCAGATCGAGGGAAGCAACTGTTGCTGCCCTTTCTCGCTTTTGCGTCAACGATTTTGACGTCAAAATTCTTCCTAAACACAACACACGCAGTTCAAAACCAATCATTTGCACGAACAACCTGGCTCTGATACCACTGTTGGGAAATCATGGGGGGCGACATCATATGCGCAGCGGAAGAACAAGAAAACAAAAATCCCCGATTCCCAAAAAAAGATGTTAAATTATAAATTCGATGCGAAGATTGGTGCGCAAAAATCATCAAAACACAAAACTGCGTATAGAGATTGTGTTACCTAAGGAGATCGTATATCCCTGTTTCCTTGCAGATCCTTAGGAGAGGGTGAAGGAGGTCAAGCGTCCTCCTCTCTAGCGGTGATCCACACAGCAGGGTTGCGACGACCCTCCACAAAACTCCAGGCCTCTAAGGTGGAGAGGGAGAGGAGAATAGGAAGGGCAAGCAAAGACGCTAGCCTATGAGGCTATGAATCCCTCCTATTTATAGAGATCCCGTGTCAAACCCTAATGGGTCCTTCCCTAGTGGGTATTGGATCTGCATCCAATAAGACAAGGGCTCCGTCGGATATCTCATATCCGAACCTCTACTCATCGCAATGCCTACCATATGTGTGTGACCCTCTAGGCCCAATATCGAGCTGGCCGTGAGTCATACCTGTCAGAACTCCTTCTAACTTTCGGTGAATTATTATCTCTGTAATAATTCACTGACTCATCGACTTCTGGACGTGCTAGGCCACTACACCGTAGTCCCCGGGCGATCTGGGGAATCCTATCCATTGGACTGTCGTCCTCGGTTACCATGTACCTATAGTCCCTCATCCATCTAATATCCCGTAGACCGTATATCGAGCATGGTGTTATCAGACCCATACGGTTTCTACTCGAGTCTCGCTCTAATCGGATTCTCCTTTGAGAACTCTTTCTCTCTCAACCCAATGACCCCACCCAGGGATTTGTCTCGAGCAAGAACACATGGGATATTCCTCTCATGGCCCGAGTGAATGATCCTCTATCGACACTCAATAGCCCTCGTAAGGTCGACTACCACTCCCAATGACCAGCTGTACTAGATCTAGGACAGCCAAACCTATAAGTCTGGTATCAAAGAGTGGAGCACTCATACAGGACATCCTTGGTGTCTTAAGTCTAAGGACCAGATACACCACTAGGACTACGGGATCATTTGCGTCGACAACAAGGCATCATCAACCATCCAAAGATTCCGTAAGTAGATCAATCAGTGAACTCATTCTCCAATGAGCACCTGTCTTGTATCCCTAGTGTCCCTACACGAGCAGCTATGAGACCAGCTGCATCAATCATATGGACGGGTATCAAACACACAGGTCTATCCTATTTATCACGATGTCCCTCTCGGTAACCTATGACCGGGATTATTTAGGATATGTGTTTAAAGGTGAATCGATCTCATTATCGTGATCTCATCACGATCCGATTCCCATTGCACAAATCCAAGGACATCACAATATATATATGCATTTATGCAATAGTTATAAAGTGATATACGCCAAAATATAATAAGCAAAAAGATTCTGTATCAAGTCACACGTGCCATCACTCACGTGATTGGCTTGCTGGGCACCTATGACTAGCAAATGTCCCATCCAACCATGTGCCACCCGGGGGGTTCCAGGGTGCTGAGATCGCTGACGTTTTGCTCTGTTCACATCGTTCACCGCGGCACGCAAGAACTGCCCAAAAACGGGCCAAAACTGACCATTATTGGTTGAGCAAGCGAGCGGCGGATAGTGAGCGAAGCGAGAGGCAGCACCGTCCCTACTATACGAATGCCCCATCCAGCCCTATGCCACCCGGGAGGTTCCAGGGTGCTGAGATTGCTGACGTTTTGCTCCGCTCACGTCGGTCGCAGCGGCACACAAGAACTGCCCAAAAACAGGCCAAAACGGCCCAAGAACCGGCCAAAACTGGCCATTTTTGGCTGAGCATGCGAGCGGGGAGTGACTAACAGCGAGCGAAGCGAGAAACAGTACCGTCCCTGCTATACGAATGCCCCATCCAGCCCTGTGCCACCTGGGGGGTTCCAGGGTGCTGAGATGGCTGACGTTTTGCTCCGCTCACGTTGATCGCTGCGGCACGCAAGAACTGCCAAAAAACTGGCCAAAACGGCTCAAAAACGGGCCAAATCTGGCCATTTTTGGCTGAGCGAATGAGCGACGAGTGGTAGACAGTGAGCGAAGCGAGAGGCAGCACCGTCCCAGCTATAAGAATGCCCCATCCAGCCCTGTGCCACTTGGGGGGTTCCAGGGTGCTGAGATGGCTTTCGTTTGGCTCCGTTCACGTCGGTCGCCGTCGCAAGCAAGAACTGGCCAAAACTGGCAATTTTTGCCTCAGCGACCGAGTGGCGAGCGGCGGACAGTGAGCGAAGCGAGAGGCAGCACCGTCCCTACTATACGAATGCCCCATCCAGCCCTATGCCACCCGGGGCTTCCAGGGTGCGAAGATGGCTGAGGTTTTGCCCCGCTAACGTCGTTTGCCGCGGCACGCAAGAACTTCCCAAAAACTGGCCAAAACGGCCCAAAAAGGGGCCAAAACTGGCCATTTTTGGTTGAGCGAGCGAGCGGCGAGTGGCAGACAGCGAGCGAAGCGAGA
>LS990917.1:19719727-19772654 GCA_900464855.2 Musa schizocarpa
GACGTATGGCTCGCACACGGCATCCACCACGCGTCGTGTTCGACAACCACCGACGGCCCGCTCTTCGGCCAACCGCACCTTCCGGCACTGGGGGCCATCCTCCGCGTTTGCCCCCGCCCCCCGAGGGGGCAACGACGAAGCATCAAAAGCATGATGCCCAGGAAGGCGTGCCCTTAGCCGGATGGCCTAGGGCGCAACTTGCGTTCAAAGACTCGATGGTTCACGGGATTCTGCAATTCACACCAGGTATCGCATTTCGCTACGTTCTTAATCGATGCGAGAGCCGAGATATCCGTTGCCGAGAGTCATCCAATGGGGTCACCGTCAGAATTGTAGCCTACTGCATGCAGCGAGGCCCTCCACTTCGATATTCGTGTTCATTAGCGCTATCCATGCCGGGGTTGGTAGTTCATCCCCTCGGTCATCCCGCCCGAGGGCGAACCAACATTCAGGGTGTTGTCGGGACGAGCCCGGTCAGCAATCGTTGACGCATTCATGGTCGTCCTCGTTAGTGGGTCTCGACAATGATCCTTCCACAGGTTCACCTATGGAAACCTTGTTACGACTTCTCCTTCCTCTAAATGATAAGGTTCAGTGGACTTCTTGCGACGTCGCGGGCGGAAAACCGCCCCCGTCGCATCAATCCAAACACTTCACCAGACCATTCAATCGGTAGGAGTGACGGGCAGTGTGTATAAAGGGCAAGGACATAGTCAACGCGAACTGATGACTCGTGCTTACTAGGAATTCCTCGTTGAAGACCAACAATTGCAATGATCTATCCCCATCATGATGAAATTTTCAAAGATTACCCGGGCCTGTCGACCAAGTCTATAGACTCGTTGAATATATCAGTGTAGCGCACATGCGGCCCAGAACATCTAAGGGCAACACAGACCTGTTATTGCCTCAAACTTTCGTGGCCTAAACGGCCATAGTCACTCTAAGAAGCTGGCCGCGGAGGGATGCCTCCATGTAGCTAGTTAGCAGGCTGAGGTCTCATTCATTATCGGAATTAACCAGATAAATCGCTCTACCAACTAAGAACGACCATGCACCACCACCCATAGAATCAAGAAAGAGCTCTCAGTCTGTCAATGCTTGCTATGTCTGGACCTGGTAAGTTTCCCCGTGTTGAGTCAAATTAAGCCACAGCCTCCACTCCTGGTGGTGCCCTTCCGTCAATTCCTTTAAGTTTCAGCCTTGCGACTATACTCCCCCCGGAACCCAAAGACTTTGATTTCTCATAAGGTGCTGGCGGATTCCTAAGGGCAACATCCGTCGATCCCTGGTCGGCATCGTTTATTGTTGAGACTACGATGGTATCTGATCGTCTTCGAGCCCCCAACTTTCGTTCTTGATTAATGAATATATCTTTGGCAAATGCTTTCGCAGTGGTTCATCTTTAATAAATCCAAGAATTTCACCTCTGACTATGAAATACGAATGCCCCCGACTATCCCTCTTAATCATTACTCCAATCCCGAAGGCCAACACAATAGGACCGAAATCATAAGATGTTATCCCATGCTAATGTATCCAGAGCATGGGCTTGCTTTGAGCACTCTAATTTCTTCAAAGTAATAGTGCCGGAGGCACGACCCGACCAGTTAAGGCCAGGCGCGCATCGCCGACAGAAGGGATGGGACGACCGGTGCACACCGCGAGGCGGACCGACCGACCCATCCCAAAGTCCAACTACGAGCTTTGAAACTGCAACAACTTAAATATACGCTATTGGAGCTGGAATTACCGCGGGTGCTGACACCAAACTTGCCCTCCAATGGATCCTCGTTAAGGGAATTCATTGTACTCATTCCAATTACCAGACTCGAAGAGCCCGGTATTGTTATTTATTGTCACTACCTCCCCGTGTCAGGATTGGGTAATTGCTTTGCTCAGATCGTTTGCCGTGGCACGCAAGAACTGCCCAATAACTGGCCAAAACGACCAAAAAAGGGCTAAAACTGGCATTTTTGGCTGAGCGAGCGAGCGGCGAGCGACGGACAGCGAGCGAAGGGAGAGGCAGCACCGTCCCTGCTATACGAATGCCCCATCCAGCCCTGTGCCACCCGGGGGGCTCTAGGGTGCTAAGATGGCTGACGTTTTGCTCCGCTCATGACGATCGCCGCGACATGCAAGAGCAGCCCAAAAATAGGCCAAAACATACCACAAACGGGCCAAAACTGGCCATTTTTGGTTGAGCGAGCGAGCGGCGCACGACGGAGAGCGAGCGAAGCGAGAGGCAGCACCGTCCCTGCTATACGAATGCCCCATCCAGCCCTATGCCACTCGGGGGGTTCCAGGGTGCTAAGATGGCTGACGTTTTGCTCCGCTCATGTCGATCACCGCGGCATGCAAGAACTGCCCAAAAATTGGCCAAAACGGCCCAAAAACGAGCCAAAACTGGTCATTTTTGGTTGAGCGAGCAAGCGGAGAGCAGCGGACAGCGAGCGAAGCGAGAGGCTGCACCGTCCCTGCTATACGAATGCCCCATCCAGCCCTATGCCACCCGGGGGGTTCCAGGGTGCTGAGATGGTTGACGTTTTGCTCTGCTCACGTCGTTCGCCGCGGCACGCAAGAACTGCCCATAAACTGTCCAAAATGGTCCAAAAAGGGCCAAAATGGTCATTTTTGGCTAAGCGAGCGAGCGGCGGACAGCGAGCGAAGTGAGATGCAGCACCATCCCTGCTATACGAATGCCCCATACAGCCCTGTGCCACCCGGGGGGGGTTCCAAGGTGCTGAGATAGCTGACGTTTTGCTCCGCTCACATCGATCGCCATGGCACACAGGAACTGCCCAAAAACTAGCCAAAATTGGCCATTTTTGGCTGACCGAGCGAGCGGCGAACAGCGAGTGCCAGCCCTGCACCACCCGGGGGGTTCCAGGGTACTAAGATGGCAGACGTTTTACTCCGCTCACGTCGGTCACCGCAGCACGTAAGAAATGCCCAAAAACTGGCCAAAACGGCCCAAAAAGGGGCCAAAACTGGCCATTTTTGGCTGAGCGAGCGAGCGGCGAGCGGCGAACAGCTAGCGAAGCGAGAGGCAGCATCGTCCCTGCTATACGAATGCCCCATCTAGCCCTGTGCCACCCGAGGGGTTCCTGGGTGCTGATATGGCAGACGTTTTGCTCCGCTCACGTCGGTTGCCGCAGCACGCAAAAACTGCCCAAAAACTGGCCAAAACGGCCCAAAAACGGGCCAAAACTGGCCATTTTTGGCTGAGCGAGCGAGCGGCGAGCGGCGGACAACGAGCGAAGTGAGACGAAGCACCGTCCCTGCTATTCGAAAGCCCCATCCAGCCCTATACCACCCGGGGGGTTCTAGGGTGCCGAGATGGCTTACGTTTTGCTCCGCTCACGTCGGTCGCCGTGGCACGCAAGAACTTCCCAAAAATTGGCCAAAACGGCCCAAAAACGGGCCAAAACTGGCCATTTTTGGCTGAGCGAGCGAGTGGCGAGCGGCGGAAAGGATGATCTGATACCAGGACCAGAACCTATTGCAATTCACGGGGAGATCAAAGGATGATCTGCGGTGGTGGAGATGATGGCGGAATTCGATGACGATCTTTTAAGCAATTGTGGGAATTGCTTTGGATGGTTGTGGAGGGTTGATGGATGGCTATGGAAGGGCAGCGAGACGCCAAGAACGCTGCTCTGATACCAGGTGTTAGAACCCTTGCAGATTCTAAACTTGGGGTTGATCTCTTTAGGGGATCGGCCTCCTTGGAACTCTATAGGGGTTCCTCCCTCCAAGTTGCTGCTCAAAGGCTGCAGAAAAGATTCATCTATTGCTTATGAAAAAAGAAGGAATACATGGCTATTTATAGGGCTTCTAAACCCTAACTCCTAATAGGGCTCCTATTTAAGACTCTTACTTCTAACCAACTCCTAATATGACTCATACTCAAGACTCCTATTCCCTTACAACTCCTAATTCTTCTCTAAGAAAAAACCTCCTAACAGAATGTCCCACTCAATTAGGACTCTCCTAGCTAGAGTCCTAACAGACCCGCCCTCTTCAAATCACCCGTGTCCTTGAGGTTGAGATTCCATGAACTCAGGGAACCGGGTCTTCAGCTCCTCATATGGTTCCCATGTGGCGTCTTCAAGTGGTAGATTATTCCAATGCACTAGTACTTCAGTAGAGGGATGTCGGCGACGCATCACGATTCTGCGATCGAGGATAGCCTGTGGTTAGGCTTGAATAATTCCATCCTCAGTTGTGTTGGGCAGTTGGATCTGGGGTGACTCGTGTTCTCCCAACTTGGGCTTTAGGCATGATACGTGGAAGATAGGATGAATTTTGGCATCCTCAGGTAATTTAAGTATGTATGCCACGGCTCCAATACGCTCTGTGATCTGATAGGGCCCATAAAAACGTGGGGATAGCTTCATGGAGGCTCGAGTGTTGATAGAGAGTTGCTTGTATGGTTGTAGGCGAAGATAAACCCAATCTCCCACTGAAAATTCTCTTTCACTTCGTCGTGTGTCGGCTTGCTGCTTCATTCTGGCTTGAGCGGTAGAGAGATTATCTTTTAATAGTTGTAAGAGTTTGTCCCTATCAATCAATTCTTGGTCAACCTGATCTACCTTGGCCGAGCCAATTACATACTTTGGAATCACAAGTGCTGGTCGACCATACAATGCTTCATAAGGGGCACATTTTGTAGATGAATGATATGTAGTATTATACCACCATTCGGCCAAGGGAAGCCATTTCGCCCACTCTTTTGGTCGGTCATTAGCGAAACACCGGAGGTACGTCTCTAAGCACCTATTTACCACCTCTGTTTGGCCGTCAGTTTGTGGATGATACGTTGTGCTCATCTTGAGTTTGGTGCCTTGTAACTGAAATAACTCTGTCCAAAATTTACTAGTGAAGATCCTGTCATGATCACTTACGATGGACCTTGGCATCCCATGCAGTTTAACAATATTTTCTATGAAAATCTGGGCAATACTAGCAGCAGTGTAGTGATTTCTCATAGCACAAAAATGAGCATATTTCGTAAGTCGATCAACCACCACGAGAATCGTGCTTTTACCTTTGGAAGATTGCAGCCCTTCAATTAAGTCCATGGAGATGTCAGCCCACACCGAGTCTGGTATGGGTAGTGGTTGTAGCTTCCCCTGGATTTGCCATAGTTTCACCCTTGTCTTTGACATATATCACATTGTGCCACATATTCAGCAATAATTTTTTCATCCCTCTCCAATAAAAAAATTTGCTTCACTCTTTTATAGGTTCTTAGGAATCCAGAGTTCCCTCTACTGAAGGTATAGAGTGCATTTCATGCAAGATGATTAAGATGCAAGGGGAGTCGTATAAGCACAATGCGACCTTTGTAGCGTAAATCCCTCAATCCCGTGTGTAGTGGGCTATTGCACTTGGATCCTCCTCCAATTTTTTTTATGATCTTGTTGATCTCTGGATCCTTCTTCCATTCTTCCCTAATGTCCTCGAGGAGACCGGTGGTAGGAAGGAGATGGTTGAAACCTTAGCTTGTTCAATGCAGAGTGAGAGAGTGCATCTCAAGACAACGTTTTCTTTCCCCTTTTGTAAATAATTTCATAATCAAATCCAAGAAGTTTGGTTACTCATTTTTTTTGCAGCTCAGGGGATGATATCTTTTGCTCCAAAAAAGTACTTGAGGCTTTTATAGTCAGTTTTAATTTGAAATCGCCGCCAATCGGTAGGGTCTCCACCTCGTTATCGTGTAAATGGCAAGCATCTCCTTATCATATAATCGACATATTTTGATGGGAGGGAGATAATGCCTTGCTAGTATATCTGAGTGGTCGACCATTTTGCATGAGAATGGCTCCAATTCCGACTCGGATCGTCCGGCCTCAATGATGAAGGGTCTATTGAAATCTGGTAGCGCAAGTACCCCACGTCATTATCATGGCTGCTTTAAGTTTGTCGAAGGCAGCAGAGGCTTTGTCCGACCATTGGAAAGCATCTTTTTCAGTAAAGAAGTTAGTGGTGCACTGATCTTCCCATAGTCCTTAACAAATTTTCGGTAGTAGCCCGTTAGTCCAAGGAACCCCAAATAGTAATTTCACATTTGTAGGTTTCGCCCTTTGCATTGCCTCCTCAATTTTTGTTGGGTCTACCACCACTCCTTCTTCTGATATTATATGCCCAAGGTACTCTACTTTTTTGCTGGAGAAAGCTGCACTTTGGTTGCTTAACAAAAAGAGTATTCTCCTAAGGATCGTCAATACAATCCGTAAATGCTTTGAAAAGTGAGTCTCAAGAGAAGGGTCAAAACGAGAATATCATAAAAAAACCACCAGCACAAATTTACGAAGAAAGCTCCGAAATATATCATTCATAAGACTTTGAAAGGTTGAAGGAGCATTAGTGAGTCCAAAAGGCATTACCAAGAATTCATAATGGCCATCATGTGTGCGAAATGCAGTTTTTGGAATGTCATCATCACATACCCGAATTTGGTGGTAACCGGATCAGAGGTCCAACTTCGTGAAGACTCAAGCTCCTTTCAATTCATCAAGAAGTTCATCCACCACTGGTATTGGGTATTTGTCCTTGACGGTCATGCCATTTAAAGCTCGGTAGTCGATGCACATCCGCCAAGTTCCGTCCTTCTTGCGTACAAGTAGCACCGGTGAGGAATACGGGCTGCAACTTGGTCGAATCACCCCTATTTCAAGCATCTCCTTTACGATCTTTTCAATTTCATCTTTCTGGAGGTAAGGATATCGGTATGGTCGAGTGTTCGCGGGTGGCTTGCCCGGAAGGATTGGAATTCGATGGTCATGTTGCCGAGAAGGAGGAAGACCTTGTGGTTCAGCAAATATGTTGGCAAATTCAATAAGCAATTGGGCAAGATTTTGATCTTCAAATTCTATTTTCTTCCCATTTGGTTGCTGCTGGAGGTGCATCAAAAAGGCACCATTTACCTTATGTAAAACTTTCTCCATTCGTTGGGTCGAAACAGTGGTAACGTTGCTTCCGCGCTTCCCGTGTAGGATGATCTGTTTGCCCTTACAGTAGAATTTCATAATTAATTTAGAAAAGTTCCAAGAGACATCACCTAGTGTAGTCAACCATTCTATACCAAGCACTGCCTCATAGTCATCGATAGGTAGGAGGAAGAAATCGGTGATAATTTCTTGGTCTTGCAGTAATAGTTTCACCTATGGGCATCTTTGGTCGCACTTTAGGATTCTGCCGTCGGCAACCTTTACGTCGAAATTGGTGCAACCTTCAATATGCAGTGCCATCCAAGCAGCAACCTTACTCTTCAGGAAGTTATTAGTGCTACCCATGTCAATGAGAACAGTGATCGGCTGTTGTTTGAGAAGGCCTCCAACTTTCATCGTTTGCGGATTTGAGTAGCCGGCTAGTGCATGTACCGTAATGTCGGTCGGCTGTGGCTCTTCTTCCATATCTTCTTCTTCATGTTCAAGGCTCTCTTCTAGATGTTCAATGACCTCTTCTTCTATTGGTTCAATCATAAGAAGTCTACCTTTTTTACAGCGATGCTCGCGGCTCCATGGCTCGTCGCAATGCCAACATAACCCCTTCGCAGATCGCTCCCGAAGTTCTTCTCTTGTTAACCTTTTCGGTGCAAGGACTCGGTTGATAGTAGGGGGGGCTAAGGGCTTTAGTATTGTAGGTCGTGGAGTGATCCTAGTCCTCCGGGCTTCATGGTTCAATCGCTCCTCTTGAAATCGTGCGAAAGAGATGGCTGCCATAAGCGTGTATGGTTGTCGCGCCTTAACTTCTCCCCGGATCTCCGGCGTTAGGCCCTCAATAAAAGTCCCCAATAACTGTTTTTCAGACCAATCACGAGTTTGATTAGATAACCTTTTAAACCTGGTTTGGTACTCCTGAATGGTGGAGGTTTGTCGGATCTTTGCTAGTTGTCCGTCAATGTTCTCGTAATAAGTTGGTCCGAAGCGGATCAGTAGTCCTTCTTTGAATTGTCGCCATGAAAGGACTCCATAAGTATGTTCAAACCAATCAAACCATTGTATAGCATCCCCTTCAAGATGTATAGATGCAATTTCCACCATGGATGCATCCGCAGTTTTATGGTACCGAAAATATCGCTCCGCGCGCGAGATCCAACCAATTGGGTCTCCTTCTTCCCATCTAGGGAAGTCCACTCTCATGCGCGAATAGTTGGGGTCGGTCATAGAGCCTCCCCTCTCTTGGAAGTCATCTCTTTGGGCATGATGTGATTGGTTAGAGCTCTCTCTCCTTGATGTGATTTCTTCGGGCTTGGTGGTCGGCCCAGACTGAATTCAGTAAGGAGAGTCCGAATCTTATCCTCCATTCGTGCCTCAAAGGCTTCAAATTTAGCATTGATTGCCTCCTCAGAGGCCATAGTATATGACTCCAAATCTGTGATGTTAAGATCTCTCTTTTGTTGACGAGTTAAAGGCATGTATAGGTTTGATAGAAATCAGTGAAAGTTTGCTGCAGAATTCTGTTGTCTTATAAGAGCAGAATTATCGTCGAAGAAACAGCGGTTTCTCGACGAAATCTCCACAAAAAATTTGAGAGATTTGAGGAGAAAGTTGACAGCAATATCTCAGTTTATATGACAGCAAGGATGTCCATCAAGAAAATTTCGGTAGTAACAACAAGAAAATTGGTGTAAGTTGCGATAGCAGAATTCTCGTCGAAAAATTTCAGCAACTTACGATGAAAATTTGCAGCAACAAAGGAACGATTTTTTTTTTTTTTTTTGATTTACGGATAGGGATAAATAAATTGCAGCAGCAGTAAGGTAGGAAACCAGAACCTATTGCAATTCACGGGGAGATCAAAGGATGATCTGCGGTGGTGGAGATGATGGCGGAATTCGACGACGATCTTTTAAGCAATTGTGGGAATTGCTTTGGATGGTTGTGGAGGGTTGATGGATGGCTATGGAAGGGCAGCGAGACGCCAAGAACGCTGCTCTGATACCAGGTGTTAGAACCCTTGCAGATTCTAAACTTGGGGTTGATCTCTTTAGGGGATCGGCCTCCTTGGAACTCTATAGGGGTTCCTCCCTCCAAGTTGCTGCTCAAAGGCCGCAGAAAAGATTCATCTATTGCTTATGAAAAAAGAAGGAATACATGGCTATTTATAGGGCTTCTAAACTCTAGCTCCTAATATGACTCCTACTTAAGACTCTTACTTCTAACCAACTCCTAATATGACTCATACTCAAGACTCCTATTCCCTTACAACTCCTAATTCTTCTTTAAGAAAAAACCTCCTAACAGAATGTCCCTCTCAATTAGGACTCTCCTAGTTAGAGTCCTAACAGAGTATCACTCTCAATTAGGACTCTCCTAGCTAGAGTCCTAACAGCCTCCTTGGAACTCTATAGGGGTTCCTCCCTCCAAGTTGCTGCTCAAAGGCTGCAGAAAAGATTCATCTATTGTTTGTGAAAAGAGGAGGAATACATGGCTATTTATAGGGTTTCTAAACCCTAACTCCTAATAGGACTCCTACTCAAGACTCCTTCTTCTAACCAACTCCTATTAGACTTCTAATCAAGACTCCTATTTCTTTACAACTCCTAATTTATCTCTAAGAAACAATCTCCTAACCCTAGGCGGCCTCTTCACCTCTTTAATAGGGGTCGGCTTAGGTAGGTTTTACATGAATGTCCCTCTCAATTAGGACTCTCCTTGCTAGAGTCCTAACAAACCTGCCCTCTTCAAATCAGCCTTGTCCTCGAGGCTGACGATTCATGAATTTTGGGAATTTGATCTTCAAGTCGTAGTTCTCCCAAGTGGCATCTTCTGTTGGTAGGTTCACCCACTGTATTAGCACTGTAGTAGTGGGTCGTCGTCGTCGAGTCACGATCCATCGATCAATAATGACACTTGGCTGGGTCTGGAGTTCTCCTTGGATAGTCATATTTGGTGGGTGGCTTTGGGCTGTCTCCAAGCACCAATTTACAAATTTTGTCTGGCCGTTGATTTGCGGGTGATATGCCGTACTCCTTTTCAATTTAGTACCCTGTATATAGAATAACTTTGTCCAAAATCTGCTCGTGAAGATGCAAGTAGAATTTATCATAAGCACAATGCGTCCCTTATAGTGTAATTCTATTGAGTCCCAATTGTATTGAGCCACGGAGCTTGGTGCTTCCTGCAATTTTTTTATAATCTTACTTGTCTCTGAATCTTCCTGCCATTCCATCTTAATATCCTCAAGGAAGTCACTGGTCGGAAGTGAAACGGCTGAAACTTCAGCTTGCTCTCGTAGTAGGCTAGCGGCGCAGATGCAAGAATATTCTCTTTCCCCTTTTGTAAGTTATTTCATAATCAAATCCAAGAAGTTTTGTTACCCATTTTTGCTGCTCAGGGGATGATATCTTTAAACCCAAAAAAGTACTTGAGGCTTTTATGGTCGATTTTAATTTGAAATCGTTGACCATTCAAGTAGGGTCTCCACCTCGTTCTTTTTAGACAATGGCAAGCATCTCCTTATCATATATTGACTTATTTTGATGGGAGGGAGATAGTGTCTTGCTAGTGTATGTGAGTGGTCAACCATCTTGCATGAGAACGGCTCCAATTCTGACTCGGATCGTCGGCCTCAATGATGAAGGGTCTATTGAATTCGGTAGCGCAAACACCGGCGTCGTTGTCATGGTCACCTTTAAGTTTGTCGAAGGCAGCAGAGGCTTTGTCCGACCATTGGAAAGCATCTTTTTTTAGGAAAGAAGTTAGTGTTGCACTGATCTTCCCATAGTCCTTAACAAATTTTTGGTAGTAGCCCGTTAGTCCAAGGAACCCCCGTAGTAATTTCACGTTTGTAGGTTTCAGCCAGCCTTGCATTGCCTCAATTTTTGCTGGGTCTACTGCCACTCCTTTTTCTAATATTATATGCCCAAGGTACTCTACTTTTTTCTGGAGAAAGTTGCACTTTGGTTGCTTTACAAAAAGAGTATTCTCCCGAAGGATCGTCAGGACAATCCGTAAATGCTGAAAGTGAGTCTCAAGAGAAGAGCTGTAAATGAGAATATCATCAAAAAATACCAACACAAATTTACGAAGATAGATCCGAAAAATATCGTTCATGAGACTTTGAAAGGTTGAAGGAGCATTAGTGAGTCCAAAAGGCATTACTAAGAATTCATAATGACCATTATATGTGCGAAATGCAGTTTTTGGAATGTCATCGTCACATACCCGAATTTGGTAGTAACAGGATCGGAGGTCCAACTTCGTAAAGACTCGAGCTCCTTTTAATTCATCAAGAAGTTCATCCACCACTGGTATTGGGTACTTGTCCTTGACGGTGATGCCATTTAAAGCTCGGTAATCAATGCATATTCGTCATGTTCCATCCTTCTTGCGTACAAGTAGCACCGGTGAAGAGTAGAGGTTGCAACTTGGCCGAATAACTCCTGTTTTGAGCATCTCTTTTACAATCCTTTCTGTTTCATCCTTCTGGAGATATAGATATTGATATGGCCGAGTATTTGCTGGAGGTTTGTCTGAAAAAATCATTATATAATGATCATACCGACGGGTAAGAGGTAGGTTGTAAGGTTCATCAAATATATCTGAAAATTCAGCAAGCAAAGGAAGTAGGTTTGGATCTTCAAATTCTATTGGCTCTCCCTTAGTTTTCTGCTCAAATTGTACCAAAAATCTGCTGCATGCTTTATGCAAAATCTTCTCCATTTGTTGTGTGCAAATCATCGTTACGTCGCCCCCATGTTTCTCGTTCAGTATCACCTGTTTCTCCTTACTGTAAAATTTCATAATTAGTTGCATAAAATTCCAAGAAATATCACCTAATGTTGTCAACCATTTAATTATGAGCATGGCCTCATGATCATCAAGCGGGAGAAGGAAGAAATCTGCAATTATCTCTTGGTTCTGCAGCAATAGTTTCTCTTGCGGGCGCCTACGATCATACTTCAAAATCCATCCGTCGGTGACCTTAACGTCAAACCTGCTGCAATTCTCAATAGATAAAGCCATATGGACAGCAACCTTACTGTTTAGAAAGTTAATAGTACTGCCCATGTCGATGAGCACAGTGATCAGTTGTTGTTTGAGAAGGCCTCCAACTTTCATCGTTTGCGGGTTTGAGTAGTCGGCTAGTGCATGTACCGTAACTTCGATCGATTGTGGCTCTTCTTCTGAATGTTCAATGACTTCTTCTTCTATTGGTTCAATCATAAGAAGTCTCCCTTTATACAGTGATGCTCACGGCTCCACGGCTCGTCACAATGCCAACATAACCCCTTCGCATATCGCTCCCGAAGCTCTTCTCCTGTTAACCTCTTTGGTGTAGGGACTTGGTCGACAGTAGGGGGGGCTGAGGGCTTCAATATTACTGGTTGAGGAGCGACCTTAGTCCTCCGAGCTTCATGGTTCAATTGCTCCTCTTGATGTCGTGCGAAAGAGATGGCTGCCATAAGCGTATACGGTTGTCGTGCTTTAACTTCTCCTCGGATCTCCGGCTTCAAGCTCTCAATGAAGGTCCTCAATAGTTGTTTTTGAGACCAATAATGAGTTTGATTAGATAACCTTTCAAACCTGGTTTGGTACTCCTGAATGATGGAGGTTTGTCGGATCTTTGCTAGTTGTCCGTCAATATTCTCGTAATTGGTTGGTTTGAAGCGGATTAGCAGTTCTTCTTTGAATTGTCGCCATGAAAGGACTCCATAAGTATGTTCAAACCAATCAAACCACTATATAGCATCCACTTCAAGATATATAGCTGCAATTTTCACCATAGATGCATCTGCGATTTTGTGGTACCGAAAATATCGCTCTGCGCGCGAGATCCAACCAATCGGGTCTCCTTCTTCCCATCTAGGGAAGTCCACTCTCATGCATGGATAGTTGAGGTTGATCATAGAGCTTCCCCTCTCTTGGAAGTCATATCTTTGGGCTTGGTGCGATTGGGCAAAGCTCTCTCCTTGATATGATTTCTTCGGGCTTAGTGGTCGGCCCAAACGGAGTTCGGTAAAGAGCATCTGAATCTTATCCTCCATTCGCGCCTCGAAGGCTTCGAATTTAGCATTGAATACATCCTCAGATGTCATAGTATATGCCGTCTAATCTGTGATATCAAGATCTCTTTTTTATTGTCGGGTTAAAGGCATGTATTGGTTGATAGAGGTGATGGTCGAAAGGGTTGGTAGATTGGTGGATGTAGGCTACAGTTTAGGCTTGTTTTGTGGCTATTTTGGGTGCATGTTGAGGGTGTGGTTTGGTAGAGTTTTAGGGCTGTAGATAAAAGTTTTGGATCTGTGGTAGATGGTAGCAAAGGCTTCATAGAAATCAATGAAAGTTGCAGCAAGTATGTGCTGTCTTGTAAGAGTAGAATTGTCGTCGAAGAAACAACGGTTTCTCAACGTAATTCTCACCAAAAACGTGAGAGAATTGAGGAGGGAATTGATAGCAAAATCACAATTTATATGACAGCAAGGATATCTAATTTAATCAAGAAAATTTTGGCAGTATAACAGCAAGGAAATTGGTGCAAGTTGCGATTGCAGAATTCTCGTCGAGAAATTCCAGCAGGTTACGACGAAAATTTGCAGCAACACAAAATCATTTTTAAAGATGAATTTCTTTACAGATCAATCTTAGATGGAAGCCAAGATGATCTATGAAGTGTATAAGAAATTTCATTCAAAAAATATTGCAAATAGATGGGTTAAGGCAACAATATGCGGCTGAAATTTTCTGCAGCACAGATTTTTAAGTATAGCAGATTAGACGTAAAAGATCAGTGGTTTATATTGAGAATTTTTTTTATGAAACCAAAGGGAATCTGCTATTAGGAAATGTCAAAGATGTCATAAAAAATTCGTAGAGATTTGGATAGAAAAAACACAGTAGCAAGATCAAACAGACGGTGCTATACGGTTGGAATTCTGCAATGTATCTTTCGTCGTAGAGATGAAAACTTTATGACGAAAAGTATATGCAGCAATATAGGAATAATTTTTTTTTGGGATTTTCAAATAAGGATAACTAAATTGCAGCAGCAGTAAGGTAGAAAACCAGAACCTGTTGCAATTCACGAGGAGATCAAAGGATGATCCGTGGTGGTGGAGATGACGATAGAATTTGACAACGATCACTTAAGCAATTGTGGGAATTGCTTTGGGCGGTTGTAGAGGGTTGATGGATGGCTATGGAAGGGCAGCGAGACGCTAAGAATGCTGCTCTGATACCAGGTGTTAGAACCCTTGCAGATTCTAAACTTGGGGTTGATCTCTTTAGGGGATCGGCCTCCTTGGAACTCTATAGGGGTTCCTCCCTCCAAGTTGCTGCTCAAAGGCTGCAAAAAAGATTCATCAATTGCTTGTGAAAATGGAGGAATACATGGCTATTTATAGGGTTTCTAAACCCTAACTCCTAATATGACTCCTACTCAAGACTCCTTCTTCTAACCAACTCCTATTAGACTTCTAATCAAGACTCCTATTTCTTTACAACTCCTAATTTATCTCTAAGAAACAATCTCCTAACCCTAGCCGGCATCTTCACCTCTTTAATAGGGGTCGGCTTAGGTAGGTTTTACATGAATGTCCCTCTCAATTAGGACTCTCCTAGCTAGAGTCCTAACAGTCGTCAATGGTATAAAAGGACTTGGTAAAAGTTTTTCGAATTTTGAGCTTGTAAATATGATTCTAAGATCCCTTCCTAAGAGTTGGGACCCTAAAGTCACTGCTATTCAAGAGGCTAAAGATTTAAGCAACTTCCCTCTTAAAGAACTAATCGGGTCATTAATGACTTATGAAATGATATGCAAGGCTCATGAAAAGCAAGAAGACATCCTACCAAAAAACAGGAAGGATATGGCACTTAGAACTTTACATGACCACTTGAGAGAAAACTCAAGTGATGAGGACTGTGATGATGACTTGGCACTTCTAACAAGGAAATTCAAAAAATTCATTAAGAGAAACAAATTTAAAAATGACACAAAAAATAAACTTGAACCCAAAAGGGACCAAGTTATTTGCTATGAGTGCAAAAAGCCGGGACACTACAAGAGTGATTGTCCTCAAGCCAAGAAAAGAACATCAAAGAAGAAGGCGCTCAAAGCAACATGGGATGATTCGAGCACATCCGAAGAAGAGGAATCCAACACCGAGCAAGTTGCTCATTACGCCTTAATGGCTATCGGAGAGGAGGTAACAATTTTAATTGATGCAGATTTATCATTTGATGAATTATTAAATGCCTTCCATGATTTATTTGATGAATGCAAGATTATTAGTAGAAAATACAAATTGCTAAAAACGGAGCATGATAGTCTTAATTGCGATTTCGATAAGTTAAAGACTGAATATCATGATAGTTTAGGCTCTTATATCAAATGCCATGATCTAGAAAATATCCAAAAGCAAAACTTGCTACTCATGGACACTTTGAAGAAATTTGAGGTTGGTAGCAAGTCTTTAAACATGATCCTTACAAACAAGGGTCACGTTCCCAAAAGAAGTGGAATCGGATTTGTGAGAAATTCTCACCAAAATCCAACCACCTTCATAAAAGGCCCCATCCTACATGTTCAACACCAAAGCAAATGCAACTTTTGTTGCAAGCATGGACACAAAACACATTATTGTTCATTCAAGAAAATTAGTCCGAACAAATTAATTTGGGTTCCTAAAGGAACCATGATAAACTCTATGCAACATGACAAACAATATAGATCAACTTTTGAGGCACCTAAAAGTAAATGGGTACCTAAAAATTATCCTTTCTTGTAGAAATACACACCATCACAAGCTGGGAGCAAGAAATAATATCCTGCTCTTTGGATTCTCCATATTCAGAACCCAAGATCCAAAAAGAACACGTGATGCTCCCTAAGCGTAAATAAAAAGAAGATTAGAAAACTAAAATTACAAAAGCAATACAAACCTATTTTTAAAACCTATATGTACCTTCACATATCCTTTGGATTTCCGATCCCATCAAACTGAAAAGTTCGTTACTTTTAAATTCAACTATATCATGAACTTACGTTTCGTAAGCAAAGCTTGTCATGAACTTGCAAAGCTTACCAACGTGGACAAACTGTCACAAACATGAATACGACATTTGAAGAAGAATATGTGCGTCACTAGATCCATCTTGATCGTGCAAATGTCTCATCTTAGAATGAAAATTCTTACGTAGTTACGAAAGTAAAGCTGACTGCTCCATAAATAAAAACTCTTCTCAAGTAAGAAACATTCAAAATAGACAACACAGCAGTCAAAACAAGTGCTCATTGCCTACAGGCAGTGGCACCGCTCCAGCTGGCGGTAGCACCGCCGGCTGTCTCGCGTTGCAAGCGGTTGCACCGCCCCAGCCAGTGGTGCAATCGCCGGCAATCTTGCCCCCTATTAAACTGAGCTAGGGCCGGCGGTGGAACCGACCGCAACTTACTCCCTTCCCCTCATCACTCTTCCAAAGCCTCTCCACCTCCATTTCTTTTTTTTTTGGTAAGTAAAAGTAAATTGATTATGTGTAAAGTTTCTACAAATAGCTTTATCTATACAAGTCATAGACAAAACCATGTAACTCATAGAGTGCGAATGCGATAGTTATGACTACACATGCTGTAGACTATAACTCCTAAGATCTTTAGCTAATAGAAAATGTTTGGCTTCCCAAGATCTTTAGCTAATAGCAAAATTAAAATTGATAAAAATATATTTTTCTCTTTGGGTAAAGTGCTCCGTTTTGAGATCTTGCTCCATACAGGATCTTGAGTCTCTAATAATCTCTTTCAATAGCTGAGCATTGTTTGTGTGTTGACATTCAAAGATTCTGTTACATCTCTCCTTCCACATCCACCAAATAGCGCATCTGAAAGTAACCTTTGCCAGTTGTGTGAGAGGCCCTGTTCTTGAGAAACATTGCATGAGGTCGCCTAATTCTTGGTGCAAGTTTGGTTGCAGTAGTCTATTGAGTTCAAATCGCTGGAGAATCTCCTTCCATATCCATTTTGTATAATCACAAGCAAAATAGAGGTGGTCAACAGTTTCTTCTTGTTGCATACAAAGGGAGCATCGGTTAACATGATAGATACCTCTTCTTTTCATATTGTCTATTGTAGGTAGTTTATTGAGAAGGGCCTGCCATGTACATAAGGAATGTCTTTGTGATCCCGGTCGATCCCATGTCCAACTGCTTGGGACCCACTTGTTATTTCTTTGCCTAATTTGATTCCATGCAGATGTGGCACTAAATTTGCCATTGTCATGAGGCCAAATAAGTATATCGGAAGAGTTGTTCGTGATTGGAATAGCTATAATAGTCGGCCAAAGTGATAACATTTCAGGAGAAATAGGATTAGGGAGACACCAGGTACCGTTAGCAATGAACTCAGAAACCTTCCAATCTTTGGGAGCCCCAAGATCTTTTCGTATTCTGTCACCATATAATTGAAATATACTCTTCCCATTCACCCAAGGATCGTACCACATTTTTTTTTTTATTGGTAAGTAAAAGTAAATTGATTATGTGTAAAGTTTCTACAAATAGCTTTATCTATACAAGTCATAGACAAAGCCATGGAACTCATAGAGTGCGAATGCGATAGTTATGACTACACATGCTGTAGACTATAACTCCTAAGATCTTTAGCTAATAGAAAATGTTTGGCTTCCCAAGATCTTTAGCTAATAGCAAAATTAAAATTGATAAAAATATATTTTTCTCTTTGGGTAAAGTGCTCCGTTTTAAGATCTTGCTCCATACAGGATCTTGAGTCTCTAATAATCTCTTTCAATAGCTGAGCATTGTTTGTGTGTAGACATTCAAAGATTCTGTTACATCTCTCCTTCCACATCCACCAAATAGCGCATCTGAAAGTAACCTTTGCCAGTTGTGTGAGAGGCCCTGTTCTTGAGAAACATTGCATGAGGTCACCTAATTCTTGGTGCAAGTTTGGTTGCGACAGTCTATTGAGTTCAAATCGCTGGAGAATCTCCTTCCATATCCATTTTGTATAATCACAAGCAAAATAGAGGTGGTCAACAGTTTCTTCTTCTTGTATACAAAGGGAGCATCGGTTAACATGATAGATACCTCTTCTTTTCATATTGTCTATTGTAGGTAGTTTATTGAGAAGGGCCTGCCATGTACATAAGGAATGTCTTTGTGATCCCGGTCGATCCCATGTCCAACTGCTTGGGACCCACTTGTTATTTCTTTGCCTAATTTGATTCCATGCAGATGTGGCACTAAATTTGCCATTGTCATGAGGCCAAATAAGTATATCGGAAGAGTTGTTCGTGATTGGAATAGCTATAATAGTCGGCCAAAGTGATAACATTTCAGGAGAAATAGGATTAGGGAGACACCAGGTACCGTTAGCAATGAACTCAGAAACCTTCCAATCTTTGGGAGCCCCAAGATCTTTTCGTATTCTGTCACCATATAATTGAAATATACTCTTCCCATTCACCCAAGGATCGTACCACATTTTTTTTTTTATTGGTAAGTAAAAGTAAATTGATTATGTGTAAAGTTTCTACAAATAGCTTTATCTATACAAGTCATAGACAAAGCCATGGAACTCATAGAGTGCGAATGCGATAGTTATGACTACACATGCTGTAGACTATAACTCCTAAGATCTTTAGCTAATAGAAAATGTTTGGCTTCCCAAGATCTTTAGCTAATAGCAAAATTAAAATTGATAAAAATATATTTTTCTCTTTGGGTAAAGTGCTCCGTTTTAAGATCTTGCTCCATACAGGATCTTGAGTCTCTAATAATCTCTTTCAATAGCTGAGCATTGTTTGTGTGTAGACATTCAAAGATTCTGTTACATCTCTCCTTCCACATCCACCAAATAGCGCATCTGAAAGTAACCTTTGCCAGTTGTGTGAGAGGCCCTGTTCTTGAGAAACATTGCATGAGGTCGCCTAATTCTTGGTGCAAGTTTGGTTGCAGTAGTCTATTGAGTTCAAATCGCTGGAGAATCTCCTTCCATATCCATTTTGTATAATCACAAGCAAAATAGAGGTGGTCAACAGTTTCTTCTTGTTGCATACAAAGGGAGCATCGGTTAACATGATAGATACCTCTTCTTTTCATATTGTCTATTGTAGGTAGTTTATTGAGAAGGGCCTGCCATGTACATAAGGAATGTCTTTGTGATCCCGGTCGATCCCATGTCCAACTGCTTGGGACCCACTTGTTATTTCTTTGCCTAATTTGATTCCATGCGGATGTGGCACTAAATTTGCCATTGTTATGAGGCTAAATAAGTATATCTGAAGAGTTGTTCGTGATTGGAATAGCTATAATAGTCGGCCAAAGTGATAACATTTCAGGAGAAATAGGATTAGGGAGACACCAGGTACCGTTAGCAATGAACTCAGAAACCTTCCAATCTTTGGGAGCCCCAAGATCTTTTCGTATTCTGTCACCATATAATTGAAATATACTCTTCCCATTCACCCAAGGATCGTACCACATATTAGTACTAGTTCCAGAAGAGATTGCATAGGAAATGTGTTTGATTAGCCAATTCCTTGCCTTTAAAATTCCTTTCTAAGCTGCAGAGTGGTATGTTCTTGTTGAAATTTCCCAGATTGATTCTTTTGAAAGATACCTAGCATAAACCCAATGTGACCATAAGGAACATTTGTTTTGCAAAAGATCCCACAATTGCTGCACCAGACATGCTTGATTCCAATCTCTAGTATTTCTCAAGTTTAGCCCCCCTTCATCTTTCGGTTTGCAAATGCTATCCCAATTTACCATATGCATTGCCTTATCATTTGTGCCATTCCAGAAGAAGTTCATTAATAACCTTTCAATATCTTGGAGAAGTCCAGTAGGCAGAAGAAATGTATTACACCAATATATAGAGTAGGAGTGCAATACCGAACGGATGAGTTCGAGTCGTCCTGCTTTTGATAGAAACCTATTTTTCCAAGAAGAAATTCTATTCTTTATTTTTTGCAAGATAGGCTGATAGTGGGTTTTGTGAATGCTTGTGGATATGAGCGGGAGACCCAAATAAGGAACTGGCAGGCTTCCCTCACTAACCCCCAAAGTTTGTGCAATAAAGATATTATCCTCAACGTAAGGGCTCATATATACTTTACTTTTCGCATGATTTAACTGAAGTCCAGAAACCATACCGAAGTCATTCATAATAGTAGCCAGGTTCTTTACTAAAGTTGGTTCATTTTGAAGAAAGATAAGTAAGTCATCTGCAAATGTTATATGTGATATATGAACAGAACCAAAGAATGGGTACCTTAATGCTGCCATTTAAGACTCAAGTGTTCCAACATACAACTAAGTCCTTCCATCGCAATAGTAAAAGATACGGAGAGAGTGGATCACCTTGTCGGATGCCATTCGTGTTCCCCAAAAAAAACCAATTGGTGAGCCATTAAAGAGAGTATCGAAAACTTTGGAGTTTCCAGTGCAAGTTTGAATCCAATTAACCCATTGTTGTGGGAAGTTCATATCGAGGAGCATCTTATAGATAAACTTCCTATTAACTGAATCAAAGGCTTTTTCAGAAATCAGCTTTAAAACAGATTTTTGACCCTCTTGCTTTTGAATGCAAATCTTTGACCAAGTCATTAGCAAGCAAAATGTAATGATGTATACTTCTCCCTTTAATGAAAGCAGCTTGATTTGGGCTAATGATCTTGTGTATTACCTTTTTGCATTCTATTTGCCAATACTTTGGAGATGATCTTGTAAATAAAGTTGCATAATGATATGGGTCGATAGTTCTCTAGTGAATCAGCCCCTGCATTCTTCGAATTAAGGAAATAAAAGTGCAATTCATCTCTAAGAATATGACCTGAAGAAAAAATGTTGGCAAGCCTTGATCACATCATTTCCAATAATAGACCAAGCAGTTTGGTAAAATTCAGTTGGAAATCCATCCGACCCGGGCTTTTGTGCTTTGGTGACTTAAAGACAACACATACAATTTCATCATCCAGAATTGGGGCATTGAGGATTGAAATAGCTTCAATCAAGTTTTCTAGTCGGCTCCACATGAATGTTATTAGGTTTTCTCATCTTGATTGAGCAAGGAATAAAAAAATTGCTCTGTGTGCTTTAACCTCATCTAAATTCTCAATAAGATTATCATCTTTGTCTCTACATTTGTCGATCTGGTTACTAATGTACTTCTCGAGTAGCAATTGAAGAATAGAAAAATTTTGTATTGAATCCCCTAGTGTAAGCCAATGTCGCCGAGACTTCTGCTTTGCAAAACTTTCCTCCTATTTTAAGACTTGCATGAAGTTATTTCGGGCTTCCGCCTTTTTGTAGATAATATTTTCATCATTTGGTGAAGTTGCACTCATGTTACAATGACATTAGTTCCTTTCTGCAAAATTGAACTCGTGTTAATATTGCCAAAGGTATTTGTATTCCACTCCTTTAGTGCTGCTTTACTGTGCTTTGAGCTTTTCACATAAGATGTAAGGAGGGGATCCATGCATATTAACATTCCAAGCAGATCTGATAACATCAAGAAATTGAGGATGAGTACTCCACATGTTAAAGAATCTAAACGGTTTCTTGCCTCTTGGTGTCACTTTTTTCAAGTGTATATACATTAAAGAATGGTCGAAAAACAAAGGAGCACCATACTCAAGAAGTGAATCTGGGTAAACTGTTAACCATTCATGATTAATCAAACACCTATCAAGTCGAGCCATTATTTTTTTTTGTTAGCAGCACCTTGATTACTCCAGAGAGCCAATTACCCACAGATTTCATATCAAACAATGCTGCAGTGTCAATGTAATCATTGAAACTTTGAAGCTGGCTTTCCAAAGTTGTCTACCCCCTTTTTTCATTTATGTACCAACAGTATTAAAGTCACCAAGAATAATCCAAGGTACATTGAGACAGCCATTTACAATATTAGTCGTCGGACCAAAGAGTATTTCTTTCTTGCATAATGTTTGAAGCATATATACCAAAGAAATTGAATTGACATGACCATTCTTTTTATCCTCTACCTTAAGATGAATGAATTGATCAAGAGCAGAAATAAACCAAGCATTAATAGAGTTAGGATGCCATAAGACCCATATTCTACCAAAAGTTTCGTTTGAGTCATTGGTAAACAGTTCTGCGTCCGCCATATTAAATTCTTTTTTGAGCTTGAACGCGATTGTTTAATTTTCGTTTCCACTAGAATAACAATATCACATGCGGACTTGATTATTCTGTTGAGCTCCCCGACATTTCTCCCTACTTATTATGTCCGTGAACATTCCAAAGATGTTATCTTCATTAGTAAAAGATAGTAAGGTATTCATCCTACGACTTTGGATGGATTGTACCATCCTTTTTCTTATCCTTCGGTTTTGTATTTTCCTCCCTTTAATATCCTTACCTTTTATGGCTTTATTCCTATATTTATCCACTTCATCTACAGCTTGCAGATTTATAAACTTTAAAATACCTTGAATCATGTGGTCTTGATTGGCAGGGTTTGTTGAAGCTCGATAAGATTGTTGCATCACAATATCCCGGATAGTACTTGTTGGAGCAGTCCTAGCTAGAGAGGTTTGTTGGGGGGCATGAGTTTGTTGAGACGAATATCCTTGTTGGCAATGTTTGTTGTGGCCTCGAGTTTGTTGAGGAATAATATCCTTGCTAGCGAGATTTGCTTGGACCTGAGTTCGTTGAGCTAGTGTGGATGGATCCGATGATATTGGAAGAGATGAAGTTCCTGACTTATGTTTCTCCCGTTCACTAGTACCATGGGAAACCTCTGTTGTGGAAGGCTCGACATTATAGGTAGAGATAAAGTTTTGGAATTGTCCTTCGTCGTCCGTGGTGCTTTCCTTTTGCGAAGTCGGAATGCTCAATAGTTTTCGCCACCATCGGTTGCTACTGCCATTAGAGAAGAATCACTTTGTTGTTGAGCGCTTGACGTGGTCGATAGACCTTTGTGGTTGGATTTGGGGTTTGGTCGACAAACTCCATTTGCATGACCAAAAGATAAGCAACACCGACATCGTTGTGGCTTCCGTGAATATGAGACATGTACCTTCCGAAAGTGTTCCCCGCAAGATCACGATAGAAAACCTCATTAGGAAGATCTTCATCGGAAGAAACCAGCACACATGCTCGTGCAAATGCTAATCTCGTCTGAAATTTGTTGCTTTGTCGTTGTAGAGCTACCGTCCCCAGAGTGCTGCATAACTTTGCAATAAAACATCGACTCCAAAGATGTAGAGGCAGTCCTTGAAAGGATACCCATAATGGAATAGATCAGAGGCTATCTAACTCCAAACGGACATCGTGAGACCAACATCGAGAATCATTGGATGACCATGGATAGTCCGTAATCCTTCGAGGATTCGCTGCAAATCTTCTTCAGAGTATAGCTTGCAAACAAAGAATCCGTTCTCCAAAGATATGAAGATCAAATGACGATATTTCCCATCGAAGTTTTGATAAATGAGGATAGTGGGAAATAAGATGTTTTGAGACCTACCACATAGCCAACAATCGCCATAGACCATGTCTCAATAAGCTCACTGAATCGCCAGCCTCATATATAGCAATCTTCTTATCACCAACTTCGAGAGTAAAGAATTCCAAGCTTAGATCTGGACTTCCAACCGGAGCCTTGAAGAGGCTAGTCCAAGGCCGAGGATCGCTGAAATGAGAGCAGGCTGCCACGATCTAGAGCGTGACCTCGCTTCGATGTTTGCTTGGTCAAGGAGTTTTTCTTTGGAAAGGATATGGTGGAAGAGCAACTTGGGGGGTAGCGGTAGGGGAGCCTTGCCATCGTTTCAACCCTCTCGCCACCATCGCCAGCCCTAGGGGCCATCGCTGCCATGTTTGATCCCTCCGGGTCGCCGCTTCTGAAACGACGCCATTGGGAAAAAGCCACCGGCTGCAGATATTAGATCGCCGCCACATATCGTCGCCCTAGGGATTTCTGGTTGCTGCTACAGTATCGTCGCCCTTGGGAGAAGCGGACGCCACGGAGATCTGGTCGCCGCCACTGATGTCGCCGCCCTCTAGATCTGGTCGCCGCCATCGTACCATCGCCCATGATCCGGTCGTTGCTACATTAATGTCGCCACCGCCCTTCAAGATCGCCGCCGTCCTTGGGAGATCTGATCGCCTCTTGAGTGTCGCCGCCTTCGCCGGCGTAAAAGCCGACGCCGCAGGAGTTAGATCGCCTTTAGGGAGATATGGTCGTCGCTACATCATCGTCGCCCCTAGATCCGGCCACCGCTACAAGATGGCGCCGCCCTAGATCCGGGCCACCGCCGCTTCTGATAGCGCCGCCCTTGGGAGATCTGATCACCACTGATCTTTTGTCGGCCGGCAACAATGCTTGTTGCAGTCGCTGCGTGGATGGATCGCTGCTGCTGAGGGCTGGGAGGCAGCGATGGTGGTGTGGTTGGGGGCAGAGCCGGCAAGGACTCGCCGCTGCGGTGGTTGCGATGGTGTTTTTGTCCACCTCCATTTCTCCCATCTTAGCATCCCAAATCCTCCTCATTTCGAAGCAAAAGATGTTAGAGCTAGCCCCAAGAAATTTACCAAAGGGTAATTTTGGCAACCCGACAAAAATAATAAAGCGGAAAGAATAAAAGCACAAGAACACCAGATTTACGTGGTTCGGTCAATTAACCTTGACCTACATCCACAGATGAAAGAGGAGCAAATCACTACTATAAAAGAGACTATTACAAATGCCTTAGGAAGATGTTCCTAGGCCATAAAACACCTGAAAATACTAAATAAGAAAAACCTCAACTATAAGCCCAAACTATTGAACTGAGTATGGACTTAAACCAAAAGCAAACACTTAGGTTTTTCTTGTGGTGTCACTTGTGATGCATCTGACTTCAAAGCCCAAGCCCTTATTTATAGTTCCAATAGGAGATAACAAGCCTGGTTTTCCCGATGTGGGACTATGGGACTTGCCAAACTAACAAAAGATCAACAATCTCTCCTTCTCTTGAAGATCTCACTTAAGGTATTCTCTAAGAGCCCTCTAAATTCTGATTTTGATTCATTTACTCTTGTTCATTACTATCCTCTCAAATAACAGTAGTTATGGGCTCTAGAAGATCCTCAAGGGACAAAGGAAAGAGGAGATTAGTGGAAGATTTTGATCTTACCCTCTTTGATTCAAAGTATCATGTTGAAAAATTCTCCTTCTTTGAATTTAGAAGTGTCAATAAGGGAAAACATGTAGATTTAGATGAACTGAGAGACTTAGAGACAATCCAATGGTTTGCCAACCTAGATCTACTCCCTATTTTATAAATAAGTAAACCCATCTATCCAAGACTTGTTAGATTGTTTTACAACAATCTACAAGTAGATGAAGAAGAAAGAATGTCCACCTATCTCTTAGGACA
The DNA here is from genome assembly GCA_900464855.2 of Musa schizocarpa. Classification (NCBI taxonomy): domain Eukaryota; kingdom Viridiplantae; phylum Streptophyta; class Magnoliopsida; order Zingiberales; family Musaceae; genus Musa; species Musa schizocarpa. Next base: position 19,745,082 of record LS990917.1, read on the forward strand.
ACACATCTCCATTACGGATAAATTCATTTGTGACATGATAGGCATTCCCGTAAAAAATAGAAGACTTTATTTTAGAGGATCATGGGACAATGAAACAGTTGGGACAACATATGTTGAAGCCTTAGAAATAATTTTCGGTAATCCCAACTTAGTGATAGTTCCTAAAAGCTGTGAACACCTACTACCACTAAACACTAAAGTACTTCATCATATCCTAACTAGCATCATTCTCCCTAAACAATATCATCATGATGAAGTAAGTCAATTGGAATTAGGAACCATGTATTGGATCATGAAAGGACATAACATCTGTTTTGGATACCTCATCCAACAAAACATGATAGAACTATCAAAGAGAGACATGATGCTTCCATATGGTGGTATAATCACTAGAATCCTTAAAGCCTACGATATCAAAATCCCACCCGATGAAGAAGTGATGAAAGTAGATAGGTTTAGCATAATAAACAAAAATCTACTTCATCGATTGAGATGTGTTTATAGAAATGGTAATTGGGTTAGAATGCCTAGAAGAACCGATCACCCTCAACCTGAACCAAAACCCGAAACACAAGTCTTTAGGGGCACTCAATCTCCTCCGATTTGTCCCTTTGAGGAAACACATCCATTTGAGCAAGCTCATGCATCATCTATTGAAGACATTAGGATTCGGATGGACCGACTTGAACAAAGACAAGATCGGCTTGAACACCGGCAAGATCAAATCCTATCTGAACTACAGCAAATTCATCGACAATTTGACTCTTTATTTAGGCACCTTAATTTTCCACCTCCTGAATAAAGTTTGTATATGTGGACACAATAACCTCTTGTTGTAACAATTACGTTGTTGTAAACTCTTTATTACTCACCTTGATCACAATGTATTATGGTTACTTGATGCAAGAATATGCAGGGTTACGTTGCTCAATCTCATTGCTCATTGTCGGATTTCATGTTAATTGTTTCTATTATACCAACTTTGAAAACCTTGTGTCTTGGTTTCCATGATGAATGTGAAAGTAATATAGCCTTGAAATTGATGTGTCATAATATTGATGTATTACCATGATACTGATACCATGATGTTGATGTATTATCATGATGTTGATGTATTACCATAATGTTGATGCCATGATGATGTGTCCGAATGCATAAACTTGTTAAAATTATTATTTGGACTTTATTGATTAAATTACATGACAAAAATAACATGTTGAAAAAATTTTCATAAACGATGAGCATGTCCTCATAGTCTTGCATGAAAGTGTTAAATTAAATTTTCGGTTCCAATCGAATTTCATTATTCTCTTTCGGATTTTGATTCACATCATTAATTCTTGACAAAAAAATTATCTAGCAAATTTATGACTTTTAGACTTATCATGTGAAAAATATTGCCTTTGAGAAATAAAATTGATGATTCCTTCTTGTAAAAGGAAGATATTTTTTTGCAAGGACTTTACTCACATAAATATCTTGATCCTTGTAAAGCATGCTATCGATTTGAACTACACAGATGGCCTTCCTCCTTCATGCAAAAAAGAAGTATATGGTCTTCTTGAGATGTTTGTATCCTATAAATGACATGAACCTACTTATGGCATCACATGTATATTCAAAAGATGCTTATATCGTTCTCCTTTTTGTTGATGACAAAGGGGGAGAAGTATATGAATTGATGCTATAAATGCCATATTATGTTGAAAGAAACAGACATATGAATTGATGCTATAAATGCCATATTATGCTGAAAGAAACAAACATATGATTATTGATGCTATGCCATGTTTGCTATGATTGCCATATTTGCATCATATTAAGATATCAAGAACTTGCATTGTAATTTTACATGTTGATATCTTCCCATAAGATGAATTGCTATCATTACAACAATTCACATTTGAAATTTGAAAATGGATGTCGAGTCTTGACATCATACAGAGAGATACATCATGATAGAAATCATGATGGGAGTATTGATAAGGTTAAATGACTTTAACTTATCAATATGTCTCTTGAAATCAAAGGCCTTGAATTCAAGAATGACTTATCTCAATTATGGCACATAGATAGGGGGAGTTAAGGTTAACTCCATTATCAATTGATTGTCATCATCAAAAAGGGGGAGATTGTTGAATCTCGGATTTTGATGATGACATCAATTTTCATTTGTTATCTAATCCATATGTTGAGATAAGTGTGCAGGATTAACTACGATGAAAGTAAGACATGCAGCAGGAGTTGCGCCGGAGTCAGGACTATGATCACGTTGGGAGTTCAAGAGCTTGATGAAAGTCCGGACGGTCGTCGGAGGTTCTGCGGGAACAAATCCGAGAAGTCCAGGAGCTTGCCAAAAGAAGCTCGTCAGAACTCGCCAAGTGGATCGTCGTAAGTCCAGGAGTTTGCCGAAAGTCCGTATGAGCATCGTCGGAGGACCATCGGATGTTCGCCGGAAGTTCGCCAGGAGCTCGCCGGAAGAAGCGATTGACGCATCGGAGCAAGCTGTAGTAAAAGTCTTAAGAATTATCGTAGTTAGCACGATGATTAAGTTAGAATTGGGATGTGATCCCATTAACTTAATCTAGGGGCAATTGGGCCCTTGAAAGAACCAAATTGGGCCGAATGGATCAACCCATTTGGACCCAGATCTCTCGCCCAGAGGTGGCACCGCCTGGGTCGGTGGTGGCACCGCCCAGGGCTCGGTCGCCGAGTTCTGGCTGGGCGGTGCAACCGCCTCTAACAGTGGTGCAACCGCCCAGGGCTCGGTCTCCGAGCACTGGCTAGGCGGTGCAACCGCCCCAGTCAGGTGGTGGCACCGCCTGAGCTCGGTCTCCGACCTCTACCAGGTGGTGCAATCGCCCCTGACAAGCGGTGGCACCACCTAGAGGCTCAGTCTTCGAGCCCTGTCAGGCGGTGCAACCGCTAGACCCCGGAATTCCGGGAATTTACAGTTTTGAGCTCGGAATTTAAACTGGTTTGGGGCCTATAAATACCCCACTCTTTCAGCAATGAAAGAACAACGAAAACCACCAAAATCCTGATCTTACTATGAGATTTTTGAGCTCAAAAATGTTGTAATAAGCTAAAGATTCTTCTCCCTCTTTTCTTCCAAGTTTAGATCTTTCAAGAGAGGAGAGAAAAGTTTGTAAGCGTTGTCTCCTAAGCCCATCAAAAGGAGTGAATCTGTAAAAGGGTGGTTGGCCTTCGCCTATTGAAGGAAGGCCTCTAGTGGACGTCGGCAATGTTAGTCATAGGTGCCCAGCAAGCCAATCACGTGAGTGATGGCACGTGTGACTTGATACAGAATCTTCTTACTTATTATATTTTGGCGTATATCACTTTATAACTATTGCATAAATGCATATATATATTGTGATGTCCTTGGATTTGTGCAATGGGAATCGGATCATGATGAGATCACGATAATGAGATCGATTCACCTTTAAACACATATCCTAAATAATCCCGGTCATAGGTTACTCGAGAGGGATATCGTGATAACCGGATAGACTGGTGTGCTGTATACTCGTCCATATGATGGATGCAGCTGGTCTCATAGCTGCTCGTGTAGGGACACTAGGGATACAGTACAGGTGCTCATTGGAGAATGAGTTCACTGATTGATCCACTTACGGAATGCTGGATGGTTGATGATGCCTTATTGTCAGACAGCGGATTCCGTAGTCCTAGTGGTGTATCTGGTCCTTAGACTTGAGACACCAAGGATGTCCTGTATGAGTGGTCCACTCTTTGATACCAGACTTATAGGTTTGGCTGTCCCAGATCTAGTACAGTTGGTCATTGGGAGTGGTAGTCGACCTTACAAGGGCTATTGAGTGTCGATAGAGGATCATCCACTCTCGGCGTCATGAGAGTAATATCCCATGTGTTCTTGCTCAGACAAATCCCTGGCGAGGGTCATTCGGGTTGAGAGAGAAAGAGTTCTTTGGGAGAATCCGATTAGAGCGAGACTCGAGTAGAAACCGTATGGGTTTGACAACAACATGCTCGATATACGATCTCTAGGATATTAGATGGATGAGGGACTATAGGTACATGGTAACTGAGGACAGACAAGTCCAATGGATTGGATTCCCCTGTATCGTCTGGGGACTACGGCGTAGTGGCCTAGTACGTCCGTAGAATGATGAGTCGAAAGTGAATTATTACGAGATAATAATTCACCGAAGTTAGAAGGAGTTCGACAGTATGACTCACGACCCAGCTCGATATTGCCTAGAGGGTCACACACATATGGTAGGCATTGCGATGAGTAGAGGTTCTGGATATGAGATATCCGACGAGCCCTTTGTCTTATTGGATGCATCCAATACCCACTAGGGAAGGACCCATTAGGGTTTGACACGGATCTCTATAAATAGGAGGGATTCACGCCCTCATAGGCTAGAGTCTTTTGCTTGCCTTTCCTATTCTCCTCCCCCTCTCCACCTCGAGGAGGCCCGAGTTTTGAGGAGGGTCGCCGCAACCCCCGCCGTGTGGATCACCGCTAGAGAGGAGGACGCTTGACCTCCTTCACCCTCTCCTAAGGATCTGCAAGGAAACAGGGATATACGATCTCCCTAGGTAACACAATCTCTATAATGCAGTTTTGTGTTTTTATGGATTTTTGCACACCAATCTTCGCATCAACGAAGAACATCTTTTTTGGGAATCGGGATTTTTGTTTTCTTGTTCTTCCGCTTAAGCATATGATGTCGCCCCCCATGATTTCCCATTAGTGGTATCGAGCCCGTGTTGTTCGCATTTGAATGATTGGTTTTGAACCGCGTGTTGTGTTTAGGAAGAATATTGATGTCAAAATCGTTGACGCAAAAGCCGAGGAAAGGGCAGCAACAGCTTGCTTCCCACGACCGCATGTTTGCACCACCGGCGCAGAAGCGCCAGCCAGTAACACCAAATACCGCACAAGATGCTAAAGTTGCCAGTTCGCAGCAACCGGGCGGTCTGTTTGCAGTAGGGTTTGCGGCCGGGCGGGCTGGCAGCCCGCTGGTAGAGGCGTCTGCGTGCCCGACCCGCGGGCGAGGCGCCATGAGGCGCCAGCCATACGGGTCGAGGGCCGTGGCGACGCGCTTGTCACCGCCCCCACCGGCAAAACCCCCCAGAGGCGGCCGCCACGAGGCAGCACCGCCATGGAGCGCTGCCTCGCTGGGCAGAACCGCCCGCGAGGCGACGGCGCCCGGGGTGCCCACCCAGCAGCGGCGCCCCTGATCAAGCGTCTTTGCCGCAGCGGCAGGGCATCGCCCCGCCAAGATTGGTGAGCCGCCGCCAGGGGTGGCGACGGCAGCAGCAGAGGGAATTAGGGTTTTGGGCAAAAGGACAGTTTTGCCCCTGTGAATTTGAGAAATTCCAGTTTTTGTCTTTTTGTCCAAATTACGAAAATACCCTTTTAGAATTGAGAAATTCCCTACATGTTCCTGATTTTAGAAAAATATTAATTAATTAAAAGGTTTAGTTGATTATTATTTTTATTATTATCTAGTAGTCCTACATGATGGTGATTATTTATACATGTGATGTATGATGTGGACTGGATGATCATGGACCGTGTGATGTGTGTACTTGTGATTATTATTATTGAGGTATGCGAACCTCCATTATATTTCTCGTTTATTGTCGGGCCTGCGTGCCTATGATTAAGTTGTAATCACATGAGGAGGCATGGGGGAGCGTGGATGCGATAGCGGGACCCACGAGATCGACGATCGTGATGCATGGAGATGCATCAAGATGTCGACGGAACCGACGAGGACGAGATGGACGATCACAGGGCATGGAGATGCACCGCGCGCACACATAGATCTTGATGTGAGTGATTAGGCCCATCGGCTCGGGCCTAATCATATTAGGTTGTGGTCCATGATCATCCGATGTGATTGCTTATACACATACTAGATATGTATATATATTTGCATGCGATGTAGATATATATTAAATATGTATATGTGTGACATGTCATATTAGGAGACCAAATTATAGAAACATCTCGATAATATTAAAGTGGGAAACGGAGTCAATTAGATTGACCCACGTGGCCTTCCATCGTTATGAGTAGGAACCGATTCCCGGTGTAGGTTGAGTTGGTCGAGTCCCTCGAGACTCACCTATATCGCGATTCGCTATCTTGCTTACGACATAGAGATGTCACCGGTGACCTGAGGACAGGGTATGCTTGGTCGAGTCCCTCAAGGGTATATCATCAAATCATACTCATCTTGTAACGAAAGTGTTGAGTTAACCGAGCATCATGGTTGGTCGAGTCCCTCGAGGCCATGGTGATTCGGAGGCCGAACAGGACGGGAATCACAAGGAGTTGTGATCGGCAAGAGTTGCCTACCTTTTAGGCTTAGTGTGATTGGTCGAGTCCCTCGAGGTTACACTAAGACGCTGATTGGATCCCCGATCGCCACTAGAAGTCTCTTTGGAGACTTCCGTTTCACGTCTTTCAGAGGGTGTCGCGACTCGTTAGTAAAATAATAGTGGGAGCATATTAAGATAGAAGTCCATATCTTGATAGTTTATTTCTTGCAAAAATCTGCATGTTATTCATTTCTGCTACATCTTTATTTTCAGAAAATGTCGCTTTCAAATCCCTTTACGGGCATACTTGATGTCAACCGCCTTTATCGGTCCAAATTATACGGATTGGCTCAGAACTTGAGAATTGTTCTCACAAATGGAGAAAAATCGTAACGCCCTGATACAAAGGATGCCTACGCCCAAGAAGGGGCAAGCGAGGATGAGATCGCCGCCACGCGAAGTACATTGATGACTCCACTCTTGCTCAGTGCTATATGTTGGGCTCTATGACTCCAGAGTTATAGAGACAACATGAAAAGATGGATGCCAGATCCATTCTCCTACATGTCCGAAAATTGTTTGAGGAACAGGGAAGGACTCAACGATATAAGATATCCAAGAGCTTTTTCCGCGCTAGGATGACTGAGGGGACACCGGTTCAGAACCATGTCCTAAAAATGATTGAGTGGATAGAGAAACTCACAAGTCTAGGAATGGTCCTAGAGGATAACTTGTGTGTGGACATTGTGCTTCAGTCCCTACCAGATTCCTTTTCACAGTTCATAATGAATTTTAATATGAACAAGCTTGAGGTGACTCTCCTAGAGCTCCTCAATATGTTGAGGGAGGCAGAGAGTACTATTAAGAAAGAGAAGCCAGTTCTCTACACTAGTGAGACCAGAAAGAAAAGGAAAGCAGAAAGGTCCCTTAAGAAGGGAAAGGGCAAGGGCAAACAAGGTAAAGCAAAGGTTGCTAAGAAAGACCCAGCAAAGGACAAAGGCCAGTTCTTCCACTGTGGTAAAGATGGGCATTGGAAGAGAAACTGCAAAGAGTACCTTGCAGAAAGGGTGAAACAAAAGCTTGATGAAGCTTCAGGTACATTAATGATCAGTCTCCATTTGTCAGACTCTTATGATAACACATGGGTATTGGATACCGATAGTGCTTATCATATATGCAATTCGTTGCAGGTTCTAGCAAGGCCTAGGAGACTACAGAGAGGCGAGATGGACCTCAAGATGGGTAATGGAGCAAAAGTTGTTGTATTAGCTGTTGGCAAGGTCGCCCTACATCTGCCTAGTGGAGCTTTTATTGCATTAGATGCATGTTATTTTGTTCCTTCTATTATCAAAACATTATCTCCATTTCATGTTTAACAGTTAGTGGATATAAATTTGTTTTTGAGAACAATGGTTGTTCGATATTATTAGATGATAAGATCATCACGAAAGGAACATTGCATAATGGTTTATTTATGTTAGACACCACTCCACATATCATGAATGTAAATGTGTCCAAAAGGAAATGAGATGAGTTGAACAAAGGCATACCGTGGCATTGTAGGCTAGGTCACATCCATGAAAGAAGGATTCAAAAGTTGCTAAATGATGGATATCTAGATCCATTCGACTATGTGTCATATGCGACTTTGAGAGAGCCTTGCATTCGTGGAAAACTCCACCAAATCTCCATTTAGTAGAACTGAGAGAGAGCCAATGAGTTGTTGGAACTCATACATAGTGATGTATGTGGACCCATGTCAACTCATGCCATTGGAAGTTACTCCCTACTTCATTACATTTTACTTGATGATTTCTCAAGGTATGGATATGTGTACTTAATGAAGTACAAGTCCGAGGCCTTTGAGAAATTCAGAGTATAAGAATGAGGTGGAGAACCGACTGAAAGAGTATCAAAACTCTTCGATCGATCGAGGAGGTGAATACTTAAGTACAGAGTTTACTTTCAGTTCCTCAAGGACCATGGGATATTATCCCAATGGACACCTCCTTATACACCTCACTCAATGGTGTCTCTCGAAAGGAGAAATCGTACATTATTAGATATGGTACGGTCCATGATGAGTTTCGCTGACTTACCCATCTCATTCTGGGGATATGCCCTAGAAACCGCAGCTTACCTTCTGAACAGAGTTCCAACTAAGTCGGTAGTGTCTACACCATATGAGATATGGAAAGGGAAGAAGCCTGATCTTAAGGTTGTTAAGATCTGGGGCTGCCATGCCCATGTTAGAAGATACAACCCTGATAAGTTAAAATCAAGGACAGAGCGATGCAAATTTGTGGGATACCCCAAGGAAACCTGTGGGTATTATTTCTATCATCTCGAGGACCAAAAGGTCTTTGTAGCTAAGAGAGCAGTGTTCCTTGAGAAGGAACACATTCTTTTTTTTTTGTAAGTAAAAGTAAATTGATTATGTGTAAAGTTTCTACAAATAGCTTTATCTATACAAGTCATAGACAAAGCCATGTTACTTATAGAGTGCGAATGCGATAGTTATGACTACACATGCTGTAGACTATAACTTTTTTTTTGGTAAGTAAAAGTAAATTGATTATGTGTAAAGTATCTACAAATAGCTTTATCTATACAAGTCATAGACAAAGCCATGTAACTCATAGAGTGCGAATGCGATAGTTATGACTACACATGCTGTAGACTATAACTCCTAAGATCTTTAGCTAATAGAAAATGTTTGGCTTCCCAAGATCTTTTGCTAATAGCAAAATTAAAATTGATAAAAATATATTTTTCTCTTTGGGTAAAGTGCTCCGTTTTGAGATCTTGCCCCATACAGGATCTTGAGTCTCTAATAATCTCTTTCAATAGCTGAGCATTGTTTGTGTGTTGACATTCAAAGATTCTCATTACATCTCTCCTTCCACATCCACCAAATAGCTTATCTGAAAAGTAACCTTTGCCAGTTGTGAGAGGCCCTGTTCTTGAGAAACATTGCATGAGGTCGCCTAATTCTTGGTGCAAGTTTGGTTGCGGCAGTCTATTGAGTTCAAATCACTGGAGAATCTCCTTCCATATCCATTTTGTATAATCACAAGCAAAATAGAGGTGGTCAACAGTTTCTTCTTGTTGCATACAAAGGGAGCATCGGTTAACATGATAGATACCTTTTCTTTTCATATTATCTATTGTAGGTAGTTTATTGAGAAGGGCCTGCCAAGTACATAAGGAATGTCTTTGTGATCCCTGGCCGATCCCATGTCCAACTGCTTGGGACCCACTTGTTATTTCTTTGCCTAATTTGATTCCATGCGATGTGGCACTAAATTTGCCATTGTCATTAGGCCAAATAAGTATATCCAAGAGTTGTTCGTGATTGGAATAGCTATAATAGTCGGCCAAAGTGATAACATTTCGGAGAAATAGGATTAGGGAGACACCAAAATGCAGATTAGCAATGAACTCAAAAAACCTTCCAATCTTTGGGAGCCCCAAGATCTTTTCGTGATTCTGTCACCATATAATTGAAATATACTCTTCAGATTCACCCAAGGATCGCACCACATATTAGTACTAGTTCCGGAAGAGATTGCATAGGAAATGTGTTTGATTAGCCAATTCCTTGCCTTTAAAATTCCTTTCCAAGTCGCAGAGTGGTATGTTCTTGTTGAAATTTCCCAGATTGATTCTTTTTTGAAGATACCTAGCGTAAAACCTAATGTGACCATAAGGAACATTTGTTTTGCAAAGATCCCACAATTGCTGCACTGCACATGCTTGATTCCAATCTCTAGTATTTCTCAAGTTTAGCCCCCTTCATCTTTTCGGTTTGCAAATGCTATCCCAATTTACCATATGCATTGCCTTATCATTTGTGTCATTCCGTAAGAAGTTCATTAATAACCGCTCAATATCTTGGAGAAGTCCAAAGAAGAAAAGAAATGCATTACACCAATATATAGAGTAGGAGTGCAATACCGAATCGGATGAGTTCGAAGTCGTCATGCTTTTGATAGAAACCTATTTTTCCAAGAAGAAATTCAATTCTTTATTTTTGCAAGATAGGTCGACAAAGGGGTTTTGTGAATGCCTCAGGATATGAGCCGGAGACCCAAATAAGGAACCGGCAAGCTTCCCTCACTAACCCCAAAGTTTGTGCAATAAAGACATTATCCTCAACGTAAGGGCTCATATATACTTTACTTTTTCGCATGATTTAAGTGAAGTCTCAAACCATACCGAAGTCATTCATAATAGTAGCCGTTCTTTTATTGAAGTTGGTTCATTTTGAAGAAAGATAAGTAAGTCATCTGCAAATGTTATATGTGATATATGAACAGAACCGAAGAATGGGTACCTTAATGCTGCCATTTAAGATCACTGGTTCCAACATACAGCCTAAGTCCTTCCATCGCAATAGTAAAAAGATACAGAGAGAGTGGATCACCTTGTCGGATGCCATTCGTGCACCCAAAAAAACCAATTGGTGAGCCATTAAAGAGTATCGAAAACTTTGGAGTTTCCAGGCAAGATTGAATCCAATTAACCCATTGCTGTGGGAAGTTCATATCGAGGAGCATCTTATAGATAAACTTCCTATTAACTGAATCAAAGGCATTCTGTAAATTAGCTTTAAAATAGATTTTTGACCCTCTTGCTTTTGAATGCAAATCTTTGACCAAGTCATTAGCAAGCAAAATGTAATGATGTATACTTCTCCCTTTAATGAAAGCAGCTTGATTTGGGCTAATGATCTTGTGTATTACCTTTTGCATTCTATTTGCCAATACTTTGGAGATGATCTTGTAAATAAAGTTGCATAATGATATGGGTCGATAGTTCTCTAGTGAATCAGCCCCGGCATTCTTCGGAATTAAGGAAATAAAATTGCAACTCATCTCTCTAAGTATATGACCTGAAGAGAAAAAATATTGGCAAGCCTTGATCACATCATTTCCAATAATAGACCAAGCAGTTTGGTAAAATTCAGCTGGAAATCTATCTGGACCTGGGCTTTTGTGCTTTGGTGACTTAAAGACAACACATACAATTTCGTCATCTATAATTGGGGCATTGAGGATTGAAATAGCTTCTGAATCAAGTTTTCTAGTCGGCTCCACATGAATGTTATTAGGTTTCTCATCTTGATTGAGTAAGGAATAAAAAAATTGCTCTGTGTGTGCTTTAACCTCATCTAAATTCTCAATATGATTATCATCTTTGTCTCCACATTTGTTGATACGGTTAACAGCCCTTCGAGTAGCAATTGAAGCATAGAAAAATTTTGTATTGGAATCCCCTAGTGTAAGCCAATGCTGTCGAGACTTCTGCTTTGCAAAACTTTCCTCCTATTTTAAGGCTTGCATTAAGTTATTTCTGGCTTCTGCCTCTTTGTAGATAATATTTTCATCATTTGGCTGAAGTTGCAGCTCATGTTGCAATGACATTAGTTCCTTTCTGCAAAATTGAACTCTGGTGTTAATATTGCCAAAGGTATTTGTATTCCACTCCTTTAGTATTGCTTTACAGGCTTTGAGCTTTTGACATATGATGATAAGGGGGGATCCATGCACATTAACATTCCAAGCAGATCTGATAACATCAAGAAATTGAGGATGAGTACTCCACATGTTAAAGAATCTAAACGGTTTCTTGCCTCTTGGTGTCGCTTTTTTCGTGTATATACATTAAAGAATGGTCGAAAACAAAGGAGCACCATACTCAAGAAGTGAATCTGGGTAAACTGTTAACCATTCATGATTAATCAAACACCTATCAAGTCGAGCCATTATTTTTCTGTTAGCAGCACCTTGATTACTCCAGAGAGCCAATTACCCACAGATTTCATATCAAACAATGCTGCAAGATATCAATGTAATCATTGAAACTTTGAAGTCGGCTTTTCCAAAGTTGTTCACCCCTTTTTTCATTTATGTACCAACAGATTAAAGTCTCCAAGAACAATCCAAGGTACATTGAGACAGCCATTTACAATATTAGTCGTCGGACCAAAGAGTATTTCTTTCTTGCATACTTGCTTGAAGCATATATACCAAAGGAAATTGAATTGACAGCCATTCTTTTTTATCCTCTACCTTAAGATGAATGAATTGATCAAGAGTGAAATAAACCAAGCATTAATAGAGTTAGGATGCCATAAGACCCATATTCTACCAAAAGTTTCATTTGAGTCATTGGTAAACAGCTTAGCGGTCCGCCATATTAAATTCTTTTGAGCTTGAACGCCATTTGTTTAATTTTCGCTTTCCACTAGAATAACAATATCACATCACGCATTTAATTATTCTATTGAGCTCCCACATATCTCCCATTATTAAGTCCGCAACATTCCAAAGATGTTATCTTCATTAGTAAAAGATAGAAGGAACACATTCTTGACAGAGACAAAGGGAGAATGATAGAATTGAGTGAGGTTGGAGAACCAAACTCAAGCACCACTCTACCCCCCGAAATCGTTTCAGTACCTAATACACAAGTATCAACTTTACACAAACGATAGAGTATCCCATCCTCCCTGAGATATGTGGGACATATTAGAGCAGAGGATGTAGAGGATATTGATCCTCGACCTACGAGGAGGCTATTATGAGTATAGACTCCGAAGTGGAAAGAAGCCATGAATTCCTCGATGGATTCTATGTAACCCAATAAGGTTTGGAACCTAGTTGATGCTCAAGGTATTGTACCCATCGGTTGCAAGTGGATCTTTAAGAAAAAGATCGAGTAGATGGAAAGGTAGAGACCTATAAAGCAAGGCTAGTGGCTAAGGGTATCGCCAAAGGCAAGGTGTTGACTACGACGAAACTTTCTCACCAGAAGCAATGCTAAAAATCCATCAGAATTCTATTGGCTATTGCAGCACACTATGATTATGAGATCCGCGAGGATGGATGAAAAATCGCATTCCTCAACCTGAACCTCGAGGAGGAGGTGTATATGATGCAACCTGAGGGATTCGTGTCCAAGAACTGCCCGATAAGGTGTGTAGGTTGCTTAGATCCATTTATGGACTAAAGCAAGCTTCCCAAGTTGGAACATAAGATTTGATGAGGCAATCAGATCTTATGACTTCGCTAAGAACGAAGATGAGCCTTGTGTATACAGAAAGGTAAGTGGGAGCTATCACCTTTTGAGGTTATATGTGGATGACATCCTCATCATTGGGAATGACATAGGAATGCTATCCACAAGAAAGGCTTGATTATCTAGACACTTCTCTATATGAAGGACTTAGGGGAAGCATCTTATATCTTGGGATTAGAATCTATAGAGATAGATCCAAGAGGATGCTTGGCTTGTCCCAGTCTAGGTACATAGAAACTATTGTCAAAAGGTTTGGCATGGAAAAATTCCAAGAGAGGTCTCATACCGATGAGACATGGGATATCGCTTTCTACCAGTATGTCCCCAAAGACTCCGTAAGAAAGGGCTTAACATGGATATGATACCTTATGCCTCAAAGAATAGGGTCTATCATGTATGCCATGCTATGTATTGGGCCAGATATAAAGCATGCTCTCGAAAGTGTCACGAAAGGTGTATCAGGCGATCCGTGCTTGGAGACCGAAAGCAAGAAAGTGTATCCTTAAGTACTTGAGAAGGACTAAGGATCTTTTACTAGTATATGTAGGTAATAGCCTTAAGGTTGAAGGCTACACACTCAAGTTTTCACCGATGTTGATGATAGCAAGTCTAATTCAGGTATGTGTACACCTTGAATGGAGGAGTAGTGTGCCGGAAGAGTTCCAAGCAAGATACCATCGCCGACCACCACGAGGCGAGTACATTGCTGCATCGATGCAGCAAAGGAGGAGTCCGGGTGAAGAAGTTCATCACAGATTTAGGAGTCGATACAGATAGCACAAGTCGACTTCCTTATATTGGCGACAACTATGGGTGATTACTCAAATAAGGGAACCCGTCTCATTAGAAGTGTTCGAGGAGGTTCCAAATTATAAGAGAGATCGAACCCGAGGAGATGTAGTAGTGGAAAGAGTTCCATCCGAAGATAACATTGCAGATTCACCGACAAAGCCGCTGTCTCATTTTGTCTTTGAGTGTCATACAGGGTCCGATGGGGACGGCACATAGGTGATTGGCTTTAGGTCAAGTGGGAGATTGCTAGTCATAGGTGCCCAAAGAAGCCAATCACGGAGTGATGGCACGGTGACTTGATACAGAATCTTTTGCTTATTATATTTTGGCGATATCACTTTTTATAACTATTGCATAAATGCATATATATATTGTGATGTCCTTGATTTGTGCAATGGAATCGGATCGATGAGATCACGATATTGAGATCGATTCACCTTTAAACACATATCCTAAATAATCCCGGTCATAGGTTACTCAAGAGGGACATCGTGATAACCGATAGACCGGTGTGCTATATACCGTCCATATGATGGATGCACCGGTCTCATAGCTGCTCGTGTAGGGACACTAGGGATACAAGATGTGTGCTCATTGGAGAATGAGTTCACCGATTGATTCGCCACGGAATGCTGGATGGTTGATGATGCCTTATTGTCGACAAATGATTCCGAAGTCCGAGTGGTGTATCCGGTCCTCGACTTGAGACACCAAGGATGTCCCTCAGATGAGTGATCCACTTTTTGATACCGTACTTATAGGTTTGGCTATCCCAGATCTAGTACAGCCGGTCATTGGGAGTGGTAGTCGACCTTACGAGGGCTATTGAGTGTCGATAGAGGATCATCCACTCTCGGCGTCATGAGAGGAATATCCCATGTGTTCTTGCTCAGACAAATCCCTGGCCAGGGTCATTCGGGTTGAGAGAGAAAGAGTTCTCCGGGAGAATCCGATTAGAGTGAGACTCGAGTAGAAAACGTATGGGTCTGACAACACCATGCTACTAGGATGGGTGAACCCTTGGGAAGTCCTTCTGTTGCACTCCTTTTTGTGCCCCGAGCGACCAAAACCTCTCCCGTCGACCTCCGAGGCGATGGTTTTGGGCCTCGAAATTTGCCGTGACCGCTACGCAGTCAGTCTCGTGGGGCTCCGAGAGAGCTTTCCGGAATGGTGTTGCAATAGTGATTCCGTGTTCGTTCGAGAAAGTTTCAGAGGGTTTCGGCGCACGCTTGTCGTGTCCGGTGCACGTTCGGCCTCGTGGGCATCGGAGAGATCCGAGAATGGCGATTCCGAGATCGTTTGAGGGTTTCGGGGCGCGCAAGGGTCCCCGATCGTCGATACGCCATCCGTGATGTGCACAAAGGCGAGGGACAACGCACAAAAAATGAGTGCGATCATACCAGCACTAAAGCACCGGATCCCATCAGAACTCCGAAGTTAACTGTGCTTGGGCGAGAGTAGTACTAGGATGGGTGACCCACTGGGAAGTCATCGTGTTACACTCCTTTTTGTGCCCCGAGCGACCAAAAACTCTCCCGTCAACCTCCGAGGCGATGGTTTTGGGCCTCGAAATTTGCCGTGACCTCTACGCAGTCAGTTTCATGGGGCTCCGAGAGAGCTTTCCGGAATGGTGTCGCAATAGTGATTTCGAGTTCGTACGAGAAAGTTCAGAGGGTTTCGGCGCACGCTTGTCGTGTCCGGTGCACGGTCAGCCTCGTGGGCATCGGAGAGATCCGAGAATGGCGATTCCGAGATCGTTTGAGGGTTTCGGGGCGGGCAAGGGTCCCCAATCGTCGATACGCTATCCGTGATGTGCACAAAGGTGAGGGACGACGCACACAAAACGAAAAGCGATCATACCAGCACTAAAGCACTCGATCCCATCAAAACTTCGAAGATAAGCGTGCTTGGGAAGTCCTCGTGTTGCACTCCTTTTTGTGCCCCGAGCGATCAAAACCTCTCCCGTCGACCTTCGAGGCGATGGTTTTGGGCCTCGAAATTTGTCGTGACCGCTACGCAATTAGTCTCGTGGGGCTCCGAGAGAGCTTTCCGGAATGGTGTCGCAATAGTGATTCCGAGTTCGTTCGAGAAAGTTCAGAGGGTTTCGGCGCACGCTTTCGTGTCAGATGCACGGTCGGCCTCGTGGGCATCGGAGAGATCAGAGAATGGTGATTCAGAGATCGTTTGAGGGTTTCGGGGCTGGCAAGGGTCCCCGATCGTCGATACGCCATCCGTGACGTGCACAAAGGCGAGGGACGACGCACACAAAACGAGTGCGATCATACCAGCACTAAAGCACCGGATCCCATCAGAACTCCGAAGTTAAGTGTGCTTGGGTGAGAGTAGTACTAGGATGGGTGACCCCCTGGGAAGTCCTCGTGTTGCACTCCTTTTTTGCCCCCGAGCGACCAAAACCTCTCCCGCCGACCTCCTCGAGGCGATGGTTTTGGGCCTCAAAATTTTCCGCGACCGCCACGCAGTCAGTCTCGTGGGGCTCCGAGAGAGCTTTCCGAATGGGGTCGCAATAGTGATTCCGAGTTCGCTCGAGAAAGTTCAGAGGGTTTCGGCGACGCTTGTCGTGGTCCGGTGCGCGGTCGGCCTCGTGGGCATCGGAGAGATCCGAGAATGATGATTCCGAGATCGCTTGAGGGTTTCGGGGTGCGAGGGTCCCCGATCGTCGATACGCCATCCGTGACGGCATGCACAAAGGCGGGGGACGACGCACAAAAACGAAAGTGCGATCAAACCAGCACTAAAGGACCGATCCCATCAGAACTCCGAAGTTAAGCGCTTGGGGCGAGAGTAGTACTAGGATGGGTGACCCCTGGGAAGTCCTCGTGTTGCACTCCTTTTTGTGCCCCGAAATGCACCAAAACCTCCCGCCGACCTCCTCCGAGGCGATGGTTTTGGGCCTCGAATTTGCCGTGACCGCCACGCAGTCAGTCTCGGGGGCTCCGAGAGCTTTCCGAATGGTGTCGCAATAGTGATTCCGAGTTCGCTCGAGAAAGTTCAGAGGTTTTCGACGACGCTTGTCGTGTCCGGTGCACGGTCGGCCTCGTGGGCATCGGAGAGATCCGAGAATGGCGATTCCGAGATCGTTTGAGGGTTTCGGGCGGCGCAAGGGTCCCCGATCGTCGACACGCCATCCGTGATGTGCACAAAGGCGGGGACGACGCACAAAAAACGAAAAGGATCATACCAGCACTAAAGCACCGATCCCATCAAAACCCCGGTTAAGCTGCTTGGGCGAGAGTAGTACTAGGATGGATGACCCCTGGAAGTCCTCGTGTTGCACTCCTTTTTGTGCCCCGAAATGACCAAAACCTCCCGCCGACCTCCGAGGCGATGGTTTTGGGCCTCGAATTTGCCGTGACCGCCACGCAGTCAGTCTCGGGGGCCCGAGAGAGCTTTCCGAATGGTGTCGCAATAGTGATTCCGAGTTCGTACGAGAAAGTTCAGAGGGTTTCGGCGCACGCTTGTCGTGTCCGGTGCACGGTCGGCCTCGTGGGCATCGGAGAGATCCGAGAATGGCGATTCCGAGATCGTTTGAGGGTTTCGGGGCGCGCAAGGGTCCCCGATCATCGATACGCCATCCGTGATGTGCACAAAGGCAAGGGACGACGCACACAAAATGAGTGCGATCATACCAGCACTAAAGCACTGGATCCCATCAAAACTTCGAAGTTAAGCGTGCTTGGGCGAGAGTAGTACTAGGATGGATGACCCCCTGGGAAGTCCTCGTGTTGCACTCCTTTTTGTGCCCCGAGCGATCAAAACCTCTCCCGTCGACCTTCGAGGCGATGGTTTTGGGCCTCGAAATTTGTCGTGACCGCTACGCAATCAGTCTCGTGGGGCTCCGAGAGAGCTTTCCGGAATGGTGTCGCAATAGTGATTCCGAGTTCGTTCGAGAAAGTTCAGAGGGTTTCGCGACGCTTGTCGTCCGGTGCACGGTCGGCCTCGTGGGCATCGGAGAGATCCGAGAATGGCGATTCCGAGATCGCTTGAGGGTTTCTGGGCGGCAAGGGTCCCCTCGATCGTCGATACGCCATCCGTGATGCACAAAAGGCGAGGGACGACGCACACAAAATGAAAAGAGCGATCATACCAGCACTAAAGCACTAGATCCCATCAGAACTCCGGGTTAAGTGTGCTTGGGCGAGTAGTACTAGGATGGGTGACCCCCGGAAGTCCTCGTGTTGCACTCCTTTTTGTGTGCCCGAAAGCACCAAAACCTCTCCGTCCGAACCTCCGAGGCGATGGTTTTGGGCCTCAAATTTTTCCGTGACCGCTACGCAGTCAGTCTCGTGGGGCTCCGAGAGCTTTCCGGAATGGTGTCGCAATAGTGATTCCGAGTTCGTTCGAGAAAGTTCAGAGGGTTTCGGCGCACGCTTGTCGTGTCCGGTGCACGGTCGGCCTCGTGGGCATCGGAGAGATCCGAGAATGGCGATTCCGAGATCGTTTGAGGGTTTCGGGGCGCGCAAGGGTCCCCGATCGTCGATACGCCATCCGTGATGTGCACAAAGGCGAGGGACGACGCACACAAAACGAGTGCGATCAAACCAGCACTAAAGCACCGGATCCCATCAGAACTCCGAAGTTAAGCGTGCTTGGGCGAGAGTAGTACTAGGATGGGTGACCCCTGGGAAGTCCTCGTGTTGCACTCCTTTTTGTGCCCCGAGCGACCAAAACCTCTCCCGTCGACCTCCTCGAGGCGATGGTTTTGGGCCTCAAATTTTCCCGGACCGCCACGCAGTCAGTCTCGTGGGGCTCCGGTGAGAGCTTTCCGGAATGGTGTCGCAATAGTGATTCCGAGTTCGCTCGAGAAAGTTCAGAGGGTTTCGCGACGCTTGTCGGGTCCCGGGTGCACGGTCGGCCTCGTGGGCATCGGGAGATCCGAGAATGATGATTCCGAGATCGCTTGAGGGTTTCGGGGTGCGCGGGGTCCCCGATCGTCGATACGCCATCCAGGATGTGCAAAAAGGCGTTTAGGGACGACGCACACAAAACGAAAAGCGATCAAACCAGCACTAAAGGACCGATCCCATCAGAACTCCGGCAAAGCGCATGGGGCGAGAGTAGTACTAGGATGGGTGACCCCTGGGAAGTCCTCGTTTGCACTCCTTTTTGTGCCCCGAAGCAACCAAAACCTCTCCCGCCGACCTCCGAGGCGATGGTTTTGGGCCTCGAATTTTTCCGTGACCGCCACGCAGTCAGTCTCGTGGGTCTCCGAGAGAGCTTTCCGAATGGGGTCGCAATAGTGATTCCGAGTTCGCTCGAGAAAGTTCAGAGGGTTTCGGCGCGACGCTTGTCGTGGTCCGGGTGCACGGTCGGCCTCGTGGGCATCGAGAGATCCGAGAATGATGATTCCGAGATCGCTTTGAGGGTTTCGGGTGCGCGAGGGTCCCCGATCGTCGATACGCCATCCGTGATGCGCAATAAAGGCGAGGGACGACGCACACAAAAAACGAAAAGCGATCAAACCAGCACTAAAGCACCGGATCCCATCTGAACTCCGGGTTAAGCGTGCTTGGGCGAGAGTAGTACTAGGATGGGTGACCCCTGGAAGTCCTCGTGTTGCACTCCTTTTTTTGCCCCGAAAATGACCAAAACTCTCCCCGTCGACCTCCGAGGCGATGGTTTTGGGCCTCGAAATTTGCCGTGACCGCTACGCAGTCAGTCTCATGGGGCTCCGAGAGAGCTTTCCGGAATGGTGTCGCAATAGTGATTCCGAGTTCGTTCGAGAAAGTTCAGAGGGTTTCGGCGCACGCTTGTCGTGTCCGGTGCACGGTCGGCCTCGTGGGCATCGGAGAGATCCGAGAATGGCGATTCCGAGATCGTTTGAGGGTTTCGGGGCGCGCAAGGGTCCCCGATCGTCGACACGCCATCCGTGATGTGCACAAAGGCGAGGGACGACGCAGACAAAACGAGTGCGATCAAACCAGCACTAAAGCACTGGATCCCATCAGAACTCCGAAGTTAAGCTTGCTTGGGCGAGAGTAGTACTAGGATGGGTGACCCCCTGGGAAGTCCTCGTGTTGCACTCCTTTTTGTGCCCCGAGCGACCAAAACCTCTCCCGTCGACCTCCGAGGCGATGGTTTTGGGCCTCGAAATTTGCCGTGACCGCTACGCAGTCAGTCTCGTGGGGCTCCGAGAGAGCTTTCCGAATGGTGTCGCAATAGTGATTCCGAGTTCGCTCGAAAAGTTCAGAGGGTTTCGCGCACGCTTGTCGGTCCGATGCACGGTCGGCCTCGTGGGCATCGGAGAGATCCGAGAATGGCGATTCGAGATCGTTTGAGGGTTTCGGGGCGCGCAAGGGTCCCCGATCGTCGATACGCCATCCGTGATGTGCACAAAGGCGAGGGACGACGCACACAAAACGAGTGCGATCATACCAGCACTAAAGCACCGGATCCCATCAGAACTCCGAAGTTAAGCGTGCTTGGGCGAGAGTAGTACTAGGATGGGTGACCCCCTGGGAAGTCCTCGTGTTGCACTCCTTTTTGTGCCCCGAGCGACCAAAACCTCTCCCGTCGACCTCCGAGGCGATGGTTTTGGGCCTCGAAATTTGCCGTGACCGCTACGCAGTCAGTCTCGTGGGGCTCCGAGAGAGCTTTCCGGAATGGTGTCGCAATAGTGATTCCGAGTTCGTTCGAGAAAGTTCAGAGGGTTTCGGCGCACGCTTGTCGTGTCCGGTGCACGGTCGGCCTCGTGGGCATCGGAGAGATCCGAGAATGGCGATTCCGAGATCGTTTGAGGGTTTCGGGGCGCGCAAGGGTCCCCGATCGTCGATACGCCATCCGTGATGTGCACAAAGGCGAGGGACGACGCACACAAAACGAGTGCGATCATACCAGCACTAAAGCACCGGATCCCATCAAAACCCGGGTTAAGCGCTTTTGCAGAGAGTAGTACTAGGATGGGTGACCCCCGGGGAAGTCCTCGTGTTACACTCCTTTTTGTGCCCCAAGCGACCAAAACCTCTCCCGTCGACCTCCGAGGCGATGGTTTTGGGCCTCGAAATTTGCCGTGACCGCTACGCAGTCAGTCTCACGGGGCTCCGAGAGAGCTTTCCGGAATGGTGTCGCAATAGTGATTCCGAGTTCGTTCGAGAAAGATCAGAGGGTTTCGGCGCATGCTTGTCGTGTCCGGTGCACGGTCGGCCTCGTGGGCATCGGAGAGATCCGAGAATGGCGATTCCGAGATCGTTTGAGGTTTTCGTGGTGCACAAGGGTCCCCGATCGTCGACACGCCATCCGTGATGTGCACAAAGGCGAGGGACGACGCACACAAAACGAAAAGCGATCAAACCAGCACTAAAGGACCGATCCCATCAGAACTCCGGGTTAAGCTTGCTTTGGGCGAGTAGTACTAGGATGGGTGACCCCCTGGGAAGTCCTCGTGTTGCACTCCTTTTTGTGCCCCGAGCGACCAAAACCTCTCCCGTCGACCTCCGAGGCGATGGTTTTGGGCCTCGAAATTTGCCGTGACCGCTACACAATCAGTCTCGTGGGGCTCCGAGAGAGCTTTCCGGAATGGTGTCGCAATAGTGATTCCGAGTTCGTTCGAGAAAGTTCAGAGGGTTTCGGCGCACGCTTGTCGTGTCCGGTGCACGGTCGGCCTCGTGGGCATCGGAGAGATCCGAGAATGGCGATTCCGAGATCGTTTGAGGGTTTCGGGGCGCGCAAGGGTCCCCGATCGTCGATACGCCATCCGTGATGTGCACAAAGGCGAGGGACGACGCACACAAAATGAGTGCGATCATACCAGCACTAAAGCATTGGGTCCCATCAGAACAGCTAAGTTAAGTGTGCTTGGGCGAGAGTAGTACTAGGATGGGTGACCCCCTGGGAAGTCCTCGTGTTGCACTCCTTTTTGTGCCCCGAGCGACCAAAACCTCTCCCGTCGACCTCCGAGGCGATGGTTTTGGGCCTCGAAATTTGCCGTGACCGCTACACAATCAGTCTCGTGGGGCTCCGAGAGAGCTTTCCGGAATGGTGTCGCAATAGTGATTCCGAGTTAGTTCAAGAAATTTCAGAGGGTTACGACGCACGCTTGTCGTGTCCGGTGCACGGTCGGCCTCGAGGGCATCGGAGAGACCCGAGAATGGTGATTCCGAGATCGTTTGAGGGTTTCGGGGCGGGCAAGGGTCCCTAATCGTCGATACGCCATCCGTGACGTGCACAAAGGCGAGGGACGACGCACACAAAACGAGTGCGATTATACCAGCACTAAAGCACCGGATCCCATCATAACTCCGAAGTTAAGTGTGCTTGGGCGAGAGTAGGACTAGGATGGGTGACCCCTTGGGAAGTCCTCGTGTTGCACTCTTTTTTGTGCCCCGAGCGACCAAAACCTCTCCCGTCGACCTCCGAGGCGATGGTTTTGGGGCTCGAAATTTTTCTGCGACCGCTATGCAGTCTGTCTCGTGGGGCTCCGAGAGAGCTTTTGTCACGCCCCTCAAAAATATATCGACAATATTTAAAATTTTCATCATAACTAACCCAGGATCCAAGCACACATTTGAGGTCACTAAGAAAACATTCAGATCAAAACTTCACCTCTATAGTCTACAAATTCATAACCCTGTGCATTTCATAAACATACCACACATTAGTCGATAATTCACACAATCAGAACTCAACTCATCAAAATAATAACCACAACATAAATTCACAAATGGGGAAGTCTATGCAGTCACCAAACCAACGATTATCATAAGATCATATCATTACACGAATATAACTTAACATACCAAAATCCTATACATGAGGGATCCTTAATCTTACACAAAATCCACAGATTTAGATTCATCGTCACATTTCATAACATGCAAAGTATCTTATACAACAAATACACATATGCTAACAAAGATCTGCCCAAAATCTTCTAAACTTTCCACCCGCCTCAAACAATCTTATCATTTAAGCAAGCAATATGCTATCCCTAAAAATTTATCAACAAAACGGGTGAGCATAAAGAGCTCGACAAAGTGACTAACATATCCATATCAAAATAGTACAACTTTCAAAGAGATACAGTTCCAAAATACAAGGCAGAATATAATTGATTTCATAGACATAATATCATTAAGAGCAGAAACACAATTGTCCTTTCAATCTTACATATTTGGTTCCCCGATGATTGGGGTATAGAGTAATTAGAGCATATCCAGAATAAAGGAAACATATCGGAGCTTATCAATGGCATATAAAATGTTCCGGCATATCAACGGCATATGGAACATTTCAAAACAAAATCATCGCGAATGAAGCATATCGAGCATATCAAAAAAAATATCGTATTTAAGCTCGACGCTTGTCCTTGACGCTTGTAATCATATCATTCTTATCCAGAGCATGAACAGAAACAACTCACCAAAACTCGATGTCATATCAAACATATAGAAGGTGTGGTGGGATCTCAAATAATGTGATTCATCCATTTCTCGAATGACCACTGACAAAAGTCTCCCACGCCCGAGATCCCTCCACCCACGCCTAGGTGAAGTCGAGGGGTCGGCAGAGCATCGCAGTTCTAAGCACATACCCTTTACCATTTCTCGCAAAGGTCCGTAATATCCCACGGAGCGGGACCCCACCAGAGCGGTAATAAGCGATCCCACGGAAGGGACCCCACGAGCTGGTATTAGTTTATACCCTTTACCATTTCTCGCAAAGGTCCGCATAATCCCATACACCAATGTACAAGAGGGCAGTTTTAACAATAAGTAGCATATATCGAAGCACACGCTGAACAACAAACGCTCATGTGCCTTTTCGAGACAATACGAAACAAAGAACAAATCTCTCACAAATGTATTCAGATTTGGAATGAAATAAAAACAAGAGTGTACAGGGATTCCAAGCAATCATATTTAGCTCAAATCCAATAAGAAGGTTAGACGAATTCAAATATCCAAAGGAACGGAGCAGAATACGCGAAATCGAATTAAAGCTCGATTTACAGAATTCCAAAGGGCACATCAAAAGAAGAATTCCAGGGTGTTATACTTACCCCTTTAAAGAAAAAAATTTAGTCCTCTAAATTTATCGCACTCTATCGATGAAAAGACGGGGTACACCTTTTTTCATTTCCTCCTCTAGCTCTAAGTTGTTTCCTCTCCAGAATGATGTCTCCAAATTACTTGAACCAAAGAGATGACCCATTCCTTAGGACTTTTTTTCTTTCTTATCAACGATCCGAATAGGCTCTTCCACATAAGATAAATCTTTATTAATCTCCACCACTCATACTTAATGATGTGAGAAGGGTCATATATATACTTCCTAATCATCGAGACATGAAATATATCATGGACATGACTCAATGTCGGTGGCAATGCAATCCCACAAGTTTACGTAACCAACCCTCTCAAGAACCTTAAAAGGTCCAATAAATCTAGGGCTTAACTTTCCTTTCTTCCCAAACCTAATAATTCCTTTGAAGGGGAGACTTTCAAGAATACAAAATCTCTGATTTCAAACTCAATATCTCGCCTTCTATTGTCTCCAAGATAACTCTTTTTGACGACTTTGAACAGTTTTAACCTTTTCCTTATAACTTGAATTTTCTCGAAGTTTCTTTGTACCTTGTATGGTGCTAACAACTTTCTCATCACCAACTTCTTCCCAACATATAGGTGTTATGCACTTTCATATAAAGCTTCATAAGGAGTCATCTCAATACTTGAATGATAACTATTATTATAAGTGAACTCAACAAGTGAAATATCCTTATCCCATTCACCTTTCCAATCCATAACATAGGCTCTAAGCAAATCCTCAAGTGTTTGATTTGTTCTTTTCTCGACCACCATCACCGAGGATGATATGCAAGACTAAACTTAACTTTAGTGCCCATAGATTCCTATAATCTTCTCTCCGCATCTAGAGAGAAATCTGGAGTCTCTATCGTAGATGATCTCCTTTGAATACCATGAAGTCTTACTATTTCAATCGACATATAAATCTGCAAATCTATCAAGCTTAATAAGTCATATTAATCGGTAGGAAATGTGCAGATTTTGTTAACCTATCAATGATAACCCAAATAGCATCATGCTTTTTAGAGGTTCTCCGGTAGTCCTGAAACAAAATCCATAGTAATGCATTCCCATTTCCATTCAGAATATCTAAAGGTTGTAAAACCCTCCGTGTCTTTGGTGTTCTACTTTGATTTGTCGACAAGTCAAACATTTTGAAACATACATTACAATTTCCTTCTTCATGCCTTCCCACCAATAATGACTTTGAAGATCTCTATACATCTTAGTGCTCCCAGGATGTATGGTGTACTTTGAAGTATGACTTTCCTTTAGGATTTGATTCTTGATATCTGGTTCATTTGGTACACATACCCTCTCCCCAAATCTCAATAGGCCATCCTTTGAAACTTGAAATTATGGCTTCAATTCCTTTTCTACTTCACTCCTCAAGTAGATTAAATGTGGATCTCATAATTGTCCTTCCTTAATTTGTTGAATAAGATCGGAATGCACTTGAATGGAAGCCATCAATATCATCGAGTCTTGCTCTTTCCTCAAAGCTTTCAAATCAAAATTTTCTTCTAATAACTTTCATTGCTTCACAACCAGACTAGCCATAAAACTTGTAGATTTCCTACTAAGTGCATCACCACAACATTGGCTTTGCCCGTGATAACGGATGGCACAATCATAATCCTTCAAAAAGGAATCCATCTTCGCTGCCTCATGTTTAACTCTTTTCTGAGTGAAAATGTATTTTAAACTCTTGTGATCAAAGAAGATTTCAAACCGTCAACCATACAAATAATGTTCCAAATCTTTAGAGCAAAAATAATTATTGCTAATTCCAAATCATGAGTTGATAATTCAATTCATAACCTTTAAGTTGCCTAGAAGCATAAGCAATTACTCTCCCTTCCCCTGCATCAAAACACATCCTAGGCCTTTTTCTTGAAGCATCAAGATAAACTACAAATCCCTACTACCACTTGGAATAGTGAGAATAGGGCACTAGTCAATCTTCTTTTTAACTCTTGAAAACTTTGCTCACAATCATCACCCCATACAAATTTCATATTCTTTTTTAGTGAGGTTGGTGAGAGGTTGAGCGATTTGAGAAAATCCCTCAACAAATCTCCTGTAATAACCTGCCATGCCCAAAAAAAAAAAGTTTCAACTTCTTACATTTGTTGGTACTTCCCATTCAACTATAGCTTCTATTTTCCTTGGATCAACAGATATACCCTTCCCTGAAATCACATGGCCTAAGAAAGCAACTTCATTCAACCAAAATTCACATTTGCTGAACTTCTCGATACAACTTCTTTTTCTCTTAGTATGGACAACACATCTCTCAAGTGTTCTCATGCTCCCTGATTACTCTTTGAATACACCAATATGTCATCAATAAATACAATTACACAGATATCCAAGAGCGGTTGAAATATCCTATTCATTAGTTCCATAAAAGATGTAGGGGCATTTGTCAAACCGAAAGGCATCACCAAGAATTCATAATGACCATATCGAGTTCTGAAAGCTGTTTTTGAAATATCCTCCTCCTTGATCTTCAACTGATAGTAACCTAACCTCAGGTCAATCTTAGAGAATACTTGTGCACCCTGCAGTTGATCAAACAAATCATCAATTCTAGGTATGGGATACTTATTTTTTATGGTCACCTGATTCAACTGTC
Source organism: Musa schizocarpa (assembly GCA_900464855.2). NCBI lineage: Eukaryota > Viridiplantae > Streptophyta > Magnoliopsida > Zingiberales > Musaceae > Musa > Musa schizocarpa. Next base: position 19,771,959 of record LS990917.1, read on the forward strand.
TATAATCAATGCAAAGCCTAAATGTTCCATCCTTCTTCTTCACTAATAGTACCGGAGCACCCCATGGGGATACACTGGGTCGTATAGAAACCCTATCTAATAATTCTTGTATTTGCTTTTTAATTCCTCTAGCTCGGTGGTGCCATTCTGTAGGAGGCTTAGATATTGGGGTTGTACTGGAGACCAGATCAATAGCAAATTCACCCTCTCTATCTAGAGGTAAACCAAAAGTCATCCTGAATACATCAGGAATTCTTTGACCACTACAATTTCATCTAGATGGGTTTCCTGATTTGAATGTCCTTTACACACACCATATAACAAAACAACCTTTCTGCATAAGACGATAAACTTGAAGTGCTGATATCAAGCAAGGAGGCAAATCATGCCTAATGCCCTCAAAGAAAAATATAGGGTGATCCGGTATGCAGAAAGTAATTATTCTTTTTGTAACAATCAATACTAGCGTTGATGAGAAGATAACCAATCAATGCCAAGTATAATATCAAAGTCCCTGATCTCTAGGAGAATCAAATTAGCAAGGAGTTCGTGGTCCCCAATAGAGATCAAACAAGATGGTAGACCAAGCTTGTTGCCAATGAATCTCCAATAGCAGCTTGTTACATATAACATATAATCCAGGGGTCTAGTTAGAATATCCAAGTGACAAGCAAAGTATTGTGAAACAAAGATAAG
>LS990917.1:19772754-19791729 GCA_900464855.2 Musa schizocarpa
AAAATCTTCACCAAGAGCTTTGAGTCCATTGATGACATCCGTAAAACGGGTGTACATGTCTCCGATGGACTCACTTGGTTTCATTCGGAAAAGTTCGTAAGAGTGCACAAGAATGTTGATTTTGGACTCTTTCACTCGGCTAGTGCCTTCATGAGTGACCTCAAGAGTTCTCCAAATATCAAAAGCCGAATCACAAATTGAAACACGATTAAATTCATTTTTGTCTAGTGCACAAAACAAGGCATTCATAGCCTTTGCATTTAAAGCAAAAACCTTCTTCTCCGATTCATTCCATTCGCTCATCGGAAGAGAAGATTTTTGAAATCCGTTTTCCACAATAGTCCAAAGCTTGAAATCCATAGAAATGAGGAAGATCCTCATCCGAGTCTTCAATACGTAATAAGGACCCATTAAACATGGGTGGGCGTGTGATAGAGTGTCCCTCATGCATGCGGAGTAAGCCATCTCTCGTGGGTATTAAACCAAATATGAGAGTGAACCTGCTCGATACCAATTGTTAGGGATGAGCGGCACTAAGGGGGGTGAATTAGTGCAGCGGATTAAAACTTAAATTTTAATCAATCTTTCGTTCGATAAGAGCGGAACTTGAAAAGCTTAACTTGAAAGCGTATTCTTAAATATGCGCAGCAAAGGTAATAAGGAACTAAAACATGTAAGAAGGTTTGCAGTAATGTAAATAGCAGTAATGAAATGCAAACCAAGGATCACGTCGATTTTAGAGTGGTTCGGTCAAGTGACCTACATCCACTTGCGAGGCCCCTCTTCGATGAGGCTCCCACCTTCCACTAGCAAATCTCTTGAAATGGAAGGGCAAATACCCCTCTTACAACCTTTTGCAAACAGTTCAACCCCTTACAAATTTTCAGCAAGAAAGGAGGAGAACTTTCTAGCAAATTGAAATCTAGACTTGCTAACACTTTCTAAGATTTTTCTCTCAATCAATTGCTGCTCAAAAAAAAAAAAAAAAAAAAAGTTGTAATCTCAGCTGAGATTTGAGGGGTATTTATAGGCCTCAAGAGGATTCAAATTTGGGCTCCAAATTTGAATTCTCGTGGAGTTCGATGTTGGCGATGCCACCACTGTCTTTGTCGAATGTCGACAAATTTGGTCGGGGCAGACCGCCCACTGCCCAAAGCGGATGTCACCACGGCTCTCGAACTGGGCGGTGCCATCGCCCAGAGCCCAGCGGTGCCACCACCACTCTCGGGTCTTTGGCGGTGCAACGATCTGGCTTGATGCCACCGCCGGACTCTTCGGTTGATTTGGTTGGGCTTCAAACTTAGCCCAAACCAAGTCTAATTTTGGGCCAAGTTGGCCCCTAACCAGGATATAGGATTATTTCTTAATCCTAATCCTAATTACATATTAACTACTTAACAAAAACACATCCTAAGCAAATTTTCAACCCTTGAACGTCGAGTCTTGTTAAATGAAGCTTTCAGAAGAACTTCTTCCGACGGGCTCCCAAAGAAGCTCCCGAACTTGTGATGAATTTAATGAGTAGCCGAGCCTTCTTGGTGATCTCCGTGAACCTCCGACGATCTCTTGGCGAACTTAGAAAAAAAAATTCCGATGGGTTCCGATTTTTTTCTCGGTTGGTTGGCAAACATCTCAAACGATTCTTGAACTCTTAAGCGTCCATCAAACTTGACTCGGTATCCTTGCTTTTGTGTTTTCTGGTTATCGTAGTTAATCCTGCACACTTAACTCAATAATATGGATTAGATCAAATAACCCATCAATTGATTTTATCATCAAAATCCGAGATTCAACGCTATTTTCTAACCAATCATAAGTTTGATTAGATAACCTTTAGGCAAACCTGGACTTTGGTGCTCTTGAATGGTAGAGTTTATTGGGATCTTTGCTAGTTGTCCGTCAATGTTCTCATGAGTTAGTCAGGCGGATCAGAGTCCTTCTTTGAATTGTCACCATGAGCGGGACTCCATGAGTGTGCTCAAATTAGTCAAACCACTACATGGCATCCCCTTCAAGATGTATTGCAATTTCCACCATAGCTGCATCCATGATTTTACAACAAATGAAAATATCGCTTCATGAGATCAAAATCGGGTCTCCTTCTTACCATCTAGTTAAGTCTACCCTCAACGTGGATAGTAGGGATCAGTCATAGAGCCTCCCATCTCAAAAAGTTATATCTTTGGGCTTAGTGTGACTGGTGAGAGCTCTAACCATTGATGTGATTTCTTGTGGTATCCATAGTGCTTGGACCCAAACTGAGTTTAGTTCCAAAGTCAAAATCTTATCCTCCATTTGCATCTTGAAGGCTTCAAATTTAGTGATTGCCTCCTTAGATGCCATAGTATATACCTCCAAATCTATGTTATTAAGTTCTCTCTTTTGTTGTAGGTTAAAGGCATATATCCGGTTGAATGAGGATGGTGGTGAAAGGGTTGGTGGATTGGTGGATATAGGATGTAAGTTTTAGGCTTGTTTTCATGGTTGTTTGGGTACAGTTTGAGGGTGTGGTTTGGGATAGTTTTTAGGGCTGTAATGGTAGTAGAGTAAGGTTAGGAAGAAAGTTTTAGATCTATGGTAGATGGCAGCAAAGATTTGATAGAAATCAATGAAAGTTGCTGCATAAAGGTTATATCTTGTATGAGGCAAATTGTCATTCAAGAAGCAGTGATTTCTCGACGAAAATTTTAGTAAAAGTAAGAGACAAAGGAAATTTAATAAAAATCTTGGTTTAGATAATAGTAATGATGATAAATTTAATCAGAAAATTTTGGCAATATAACAGTTCAGGGAAATTGGTGCAAGGTCTCGATGGTCCAATTCTCATGAAAAATTCCATTGCGGTTTGCTAGGAAAATTTATGCAACACAGAACATTGTTAGAGATGAATTCCTCAATTTATCAATTTTAAATAGAAGCTAAAGATGATCTATGAAGCCTATATAAAAATTTTGTTCATAAAGATAGCAAATAGTTTTCTTTTTTAAGGTAGCAATATCTGATAGAAATTTTCTGCAACAATTCTTAATTAAACCATGATAGCTTTTTTACGACGAAGGAGTTCAAAGCATGGGATAGATAAAAAAACTTCTTCTTGGTATTTTGAATGAAAAATTACAGTAGAAAAAGGTAATGGTGATAAGAGAAGGAACCATATCTCTAATGTAATTAAAGCTCCTGCATGATAGATTGATTTGATCAATGGTAGAAGATGATGGTAGAGATGGCGATGTCATTGCAATCTTGGGTCCAAGCCTGGTGGTGGGTGGTAGGGATGGTAGCAAATGTAGTAAGATCCTGCTCTAATACCAGATGATAGAACCCAAAAGAATTCTATGTTTGATCTTTCTCACTCCTTGGAATGCTATAGAGTTCTACCCTCCTAGAAGTTGCCCAAATCTTTGCAATTATAGTTAGATCTTATTCCCCAAAGAGATCTTTTTTACATGCTTATATAGGGCTCCAAACCTTGCCCTAGGGGGCAGCTTTCTATGGGAGTTACCTTTCTTTTCAACCCTAACCAACCCGTCCCTAGTAAAAGATTCGTGACTAGGCTTCCCTTTCCAAATATAAACCCTAGCCACTCTTCTTTGACGGATAGAGGCGACTATGTGGGTTTATTACAATCTCATAGGGTTTTATTATTTTGCTTCTTGAATCTAGTAGGACTAAAACTCTGCTAGGGTCCTATCATAGTGTTTATACTATATAGAGATATGGTTTCTCCAAGAATCAATCATCTTAAGGTTGTTAAAATTTTGGGCTGCCCCTTGCACGAAAAAGATAGCATAACCTCGATAAGTTGGAATCAAAGAAACAAGAGCGCGGACAAGTTCATGGGATATCCCAAGGAAACTTATGGGTATTATTTCTATCTCAAGGATCAAAAGGTCAACATAGCTAAAGAGCAATGTTCCTTGAAAGGAATACATTCTTAGCAGAGACAATGGGTGCATCTCAGAGTTGCTGAGGTTGGAGAACCTAGCTCAAGCACCCTCTATAGCCTGAGTATGTTTAGTTACCTAACACAACAATTTCTACTTTATGTGAGTCCAATATTAGTATTTCAATCCTCACAGAGACATCATCGATGACATATTAGAGGAGAGGATGGTGAGGATATTGATCCTCAAACCTGAACTTATCTTATCAATATTTTCTTTCTTGAATTCAAATGTCTTGAATTCAATAATATTTTTCTCAAGTATGGCATATAGATTGGGGGAGTTAAATTAACTCCGTCATCAAGTGATTATCATCATCTTTAAAAAAGGAGATGTGTTGAATCTCGGATTTTTGATGATGAAGTTAATAATAAATTTTTGATCTAATCTATATTTTGAGAAAAGTGTGAAGGATAACTATAATGCATAGTAAGACATATATTACAGTGTTGTATTGTCCTTCGAGATCTTATTTGGGAGTTACAAGAGTTAATGAAAGTCAGGATGTTAGATCCAAACCTTCTACGGAACGCTCTAAAAAGGTCAGGAGGCTTACCAAGGGAAGCTCATATAAGAACAAAAGCCTAGAGTCATCTTTAAAGATCGAGGAGCTTATGATGGATGTCTGGTCATTGCCTAGAGTTAAGTGAATGATCCACTAGGGAGTTCTTTTCCGCAATTGGCAGCACCATAACAGAAGTGCTATGATTAAGTCTAATTATCATAGTTAGAATTATAAATTAAGTTAGGATTGGAGGTAGTCCCACTAGCAATTGAACAACCAACTAGGCCCTTAAAGAAATAAAGATGGGCTGGAACTGGCAGCCTATTTAGTCCCTGAATTCTTGTGCGGTATATTCTTTGATCCGAACTGTTTGCTTAGGGCCAACTATCGGATTTAGAAAACAGTGTCCAAAAGTTATCACGGGCTATTGACCTTGGCTAGGCGGGTGGTGGTATGGTTGAAGGGATTAATGTTCGCTCCGGTGGTATTGTCTCCATTTAAAGAGGCGATGGTCCCACCTGTTGTCCATGGACAAACTTCTAAGCAGGGATGTTTGATGTAATGCTTATGTATGTCTGTTGTCTTTGGTATGTTCATGCCTTTGTATAGCATAAAGAGGGATGGTGGAAGGCTTAATAGTCCCATTTTAGTTGGGTTGGTGGCACTTTTAGTGATAAATGAGGTTATCATATGGACACGTGTGAGAAGATTTGCGATCTATCAATGGACCATTTTACCCTTTGTTGTGTAACTGTTCATAGCTTGTAAAGTCCGTTTGTAATTTCATTGTCTATAAAGTGTTTTTAGGAGATGTTTGCTTATGGATCCAGTGAGGCATTTTTGAACTTCTGTTCTCTCTTTTTGGGTTCTAAGGGACTATGGTAGGCATTTTGACCCTTTAACCGGATTCGGAATGAATTATCCGCTCTTTGACTTATGCAAAATTGGATGCATTAAATACCCACTGATAGATTTCTCAGTGGATTTGCACTGGGGAAACCTTAGCATGCATAGGTGGGGACCCTAAGCGGAGACTTCGTTGCCTTTTCCTTTTCTCCTCCCATTTGGGGAAAGGTCTGCATGGAGATATAGGGAAAAATGGTTGTTCCAGCTAAGTGGGGTATGAGATTGGCATTGGAGGAATGGCCACCCTCTTATAAGAATGGAGAATAGACAAGCTTGGAAGAATCTACCCTTAAAAGTCTAGGATGGTGGAGTTTGATGTTGGCTCCATTTTTAACCAATCCATTGATAGTGCTCTTTGGCAAGCAAAGGATTTTTTGTCAGATGGAACCATCAAAGGTGGAATGATGTTGCTCTTATTTGACCAAAGAGTTATACAAAGCTCTGAAGGTGAGTGGAATTACTAGCTCGAATTTGGTACTCATGCATGAGCTTTAGTGAAACCTTGGAATGTTCATGGCCATCCCAAAGCCCAGGAAAGGTAGGCGCCATGGAGCAAATCTTTCTGATTGACAAGGAAGGAATCACATCATGGTGGAATGTCTGTGAGAGTTAACCATGTTGCTAGGCTTAAGTGAAAGTGGGTAGAGCGCAATGATGTGAAACCAATCTAAATTCAAGTGTGTTTTCAGGAGGTAGAACAATGCATAGTTTGTTTAATTAATCCCGGATGTATCTCTAAAGGGGATGGTGGTCTTCAAGATAAGAGATGTTGCTATAGGACAGTTATCTAGGAGGATAGTTCCTAGCTCTCACTAGGTTCACCCTGGGATGGACCTCTCCTGGTTAAGGAGGATTTACCTCATGCAAGCTTAACAACTCGATGTTTATATGATTTGGTCTCCTAATTCAAGTCATCATGATCATTTGATAGAATAGCATGTATGGAAATATTATGAGATCAAGTGGGGGCTTGTGACCCAATAGTGCAACACAAATGATGAGGCACACTTCAAGTCAATATTGAGTTCACGGGACTCAAGGGAGGGCTAACCCGTGGAATGGTGGGCAGCAATTGGGGCCACCATCAACTAGTTAAAAAGCGAGGTGGAAATCTTGGGTGTAACTTGGAGCTCGTGTAACCCTAATAGAAGATGTGGAACAAGGGGGGATCAATATCCTTGGGCAAAATTGTCAAATATGAACTGTTGTATAAATAATGATCATGTTGTTTGTGTCTTTCATAACGTTTGGACTCATATTGCATATGAATGGCGAAGGGAGCTTAGTGGGACAATTTTCTTTATTTTTGAGAATAAAATAGGCTTGGAGAATAAGGTTATGTCATATGGGCACTTGTGGGGATTTAGGTCTGTAGTAGACCATTTTGGACCATTGTTGTGTGCATGTCATAGCCACTATTTATAATTTGCATTGGCTATATGATTGAGGTCGAATGATTACTTATGGATCCCAAAGTGGGCGCTTTCCTCTGTATTTTCTTTTTTGTATGAGGTGGGCACCATAGAAGGTTTTGGGGAGGTTAACCTTTGTGGATGGAATGCCAGTCTTATGCCTTTAGTCTGCATGGAACAAAACCATTAAGTCTATGATGGGTGGGTCTTCCGTTTAGTCCAAAGCGGCGTGAAGGCGCCAATTGTTATAATTGAGTTGGCATTATTTACCCTAAAATCTGCGGTGCCTTAGACCGTAAATTCTTTCGATCCTAGACACGATTACAAAGCAGTGAATCTTATATTATCGCGGCATGTCATTGGATTCTTCAGGCTTCATTTGATCTTTAGTAGTCCCCATACGATATGACATATTCCATTGGACTGTTTATCATTGGGTTATCTTGTACATACTTCGATCTCCTTGGCTTCCTACTTTAATCAAATTATCGTTCCTTGATTAAGGTTAGTCATGCATCCTCATACACATTAGAGCTTAACTTTATCAGGTGATTTCATCAACAAAATTCGGATTCAATAATCTCTTCCTTTTATGATAGAGAACTAATTGATGTGAAACTTAAACGAACTCCCCTATCAATATCATATTGGAAATAATTATCTTTTAGGAAAATATGTACGTTGACTTTCAAATCATTGCATGCATCACAAAATCATCAGGTATTGCATGCATCGTTCTAAATCATAAATATTTTCAAATCATCCTTGGTATCAAAGTATGTCGTCCTACTATACATGATCATAACTACTCATTGTATGCATTATCATTAATATCACAGAGTATTGCACCATCGCTAAAAATCATAGGTATTGCATGTATCATTATAAATATTTCAACTCACCATAGTATCAAAATATCAAAGTACATTTACATTCTACCATGCATGATTCAAATCTCAAATCATCATTACTTCTTCCTCTATCATCAACAAAAGCATAAAAGTGCAACTAGTAAGATTTTGAAAAAGAATGCAAGATAGTAAATTAGGAAGTTTTACATCATTTTAGAACATGCAAGCAGCCAAGTTTTGAAGATATACAAGTTTAACAAATTTGCTTCTCTTTAGAGTTGAAAGCTCGTCAATTCTTGCTTCTCTTTTGATATGTGCATACTAGAAATTATTTGCTTCTCTTAAGATATGCAAGCTTAGGCAATTTTACTTTTCTTTGTGATGTGTAATCTGGGAGATTTTCTCCTTGAAATGTGCAGGCCCAGAAGTTTTTCTTCTCTTTGAAATGTACGAAGCTAGCAATGGCACTTTCTCTTTTATTATTGTCAAAGTCGGGAAGAATAAAGTGATGTAATTATTTTAACCGCTTTACATCAATTTTTCAAATCATGAAAAGATAAATAATAAAGATAAATTTAGGCCATCAATATTTCCAGTCATAAAAAATGAAAGATCAAGTCATGCCGCCAAAAGACCAAATGTCATTTTTAACAAAATCTTCTTTGTAAATTGAAGGAATGACAGGAAACAATCTTGATTCAAAAGAAAACTCAAGTCATAAAAAGGAAATCAAAGATCATGATCCAAAAAATATATAAGAAAAATTTATGCATTTGAGATATAATATGCCTAAGTTTAATGTTCAAGCTAGTACTTTTTTCTTCTCTTTTTTGCAATATGTAAGCTAACAATTTTTCATACACCCTTTTTATCATAAAAGAAGGGAAAGAATACAATCGGCCACAATTTTTCTTTTTACATCAATATTCGAATCATAACATAAGATATACAAACATAAATACAAATGAATCATATGAAAATCATGATATTGAATATGTTAATATGAAGATCAAGTCATGAGCGGAAAAGACATGATTCATTTTGACAAGTCTCAATTTTAGTAAAATACTTGAAAAGAAATATTGGAAGATCAAGATCATGATTCATAAAAATCTCAAATTATCAAGTTCCATGATTCGGATAAGACTCATTCCAAATTTAACTTGTCAAATCATCAGTCACTTTCTTAGTTCAAGAGATTCATAAAATAGATTCTTTAATAAGAATTACTTGTTAAAAATCGATTTAAAGCCTTAGAGATATTTTCAAATAAAAATGCATTCTCTCCTTTTTGTTTCAATTTAAAGAGATTGGTTTCATACAAGCATGCCTAAGTTTTTTTTTTTTTGTGCCAAAACCATGCATCATTGCTTAAAAAATAGAAAAACAAATTCACGACAATCATTAAGATAAACATTTAGGCATTCATGAAATTATTCTTATTTGGAATGCAAGTTGTATATTCAAATTTAATTTTATATCTCTTATTACATAAATGGTTAATGAGTTATGTCTATTGATAAAACATCTTCAATCAAGGTTTGATTTGTTATAAATAATTCTAATTCTAATGATTTTTCCTTTGTTGTTTTGGCTAATGAGCTTTAAAAGTGTATTGGATCTCTGGTCATAAGCCTTAAGCATCCACTGATTCAAAAATATCATCTTTTTGCTCCTAGCTTTCGATTGTAGACATTTCTACAAGAAAGGTGGGTTTACTATCGGTACCAGTTGACTTTTGGTCCTCATGTTAAAGATCTACCTATCTTGTCTTTTAGCATCGAAAGTCATGTATGGTTCCTTTAGAAACTTAAACTAATTTATACAAGTCATGTTTTTTTTGAATGGACATTTATATGTAAAATGTCCATACCTATGTTATAAAAATATATTTATTTTAAGATAAATATATAATGTATACATCCTTTAACAAATGTGATTGGCTCTTGTTGAGTATTACTACTCACAAAGCCAATTCTTTCTTTCTATGAACACGACTCTAATTAACAATTTTTCATATTTAAAGATTTACAACCAATTTTAAATTTTTCTAAAGTTTGTTTTTATTAACAAATTTTCCTTTCTGCATGAATCTAATTTTTCAGATTGAGGTGCAAAAGGTTAACATACAATTATCATGCTCATTTTTTTAATTTTTTAAATTTACTAGAATGAGAACCTATGATGATCCTCTTTAACAATTTATAATTTTTATTAATTAATTTAAATTTATCAAATAAATCATGAAAAACATCAAGCAATTCACTATAAGGTAAAAGAGTTTGGGTTAGTAATTTATCTGGAGTAGATGTGATAGCCATCAAGTAGTTTGCCACTTCATCTTCATCCCATGTTGCTTTTAAATACTTTCATTTTTTTCTTTGCTATTCTTTTTTAGTTCATTTTTTAGATTCTTATTTTTATAAATTTTTGAATTTTTCTTTGTCAAAGTTCTATGTTATCATCCTTGGACTTTTGCTTATGTAGTCTTCTTTGGTTCCTAAGTAAGTAAATCCTTCTTATTCTTCGGAAGGAGTTGTTCTCAATATTCATTATGTACAATACATGTCATTTCATAGATCATTAAAAATCTAATAAGTTCTTCAAGAAAAAAATTAATCAAATCCTTTGCTTCTTGTATTATCGTTATAATTGGATTTTTTTTTATAAATAGATCTTAGAATGTATTTACAAGTTCAAGATTAAAAAAATATTTGACAAGAGCCTTAAACGTTCACATCCCAAAATGGGTATACATGTCAACAAATAATTTTCACCCTTCATTTGAAACAAATTCAAAATTATACATCAAAAGATTGATTTTAGATTTTTAACTCTATTCGTGCCTTCATGAGTTACTTCTAGTATGTGTCAAATCTCATGTACAGTTTCACATAAAAGAAATATGATTAAACCCATTTTTGTCTAAAGCACAAAACAAATCGTTAATCCTTTAGCATTCCAAAGAAAAGTCTTCTTCTCCAAATCTTTCCATTTTGTTTTTGGTTTAGAATACTTTTGAAAATCAATTTTAATGATATTTCATAAATTAAAATCCATAGAAGCCGGAAATCTCATGTTTTTCCAATACGTATGCAGTTCATGCCATTGAACATATGAGGATAAATGATAAATGACCCTATATATTGTTGGTAAAATCCATTTCTCTTATATGTTAAACCAAATGGGAAAAATTTTGGCTTTTGTCTACTGCCAAATTAGGACCATTTCGCTCTCTAAGAGGGGTGGTATCGTGCTTTAAAAAATCTCATTGATTAGAAAATCTCATTTGTATAAAACCATATTGGAAAGATAGTTTAACTTGAAAACATTTTAATGTAGGTGAGCATTAATTAGTTTGAAATAAAAATGAAAAGTATAAGTAAATACAAACCAAGTTTATACTAGTTAGGTTATTACTTGACCCTCGTCCACTCTCGATTCCTCTTCATTTTCGACCGGTCCATGAGGGATTTCACTATGGTCATCTTCGATTATCGCCGATCAACTACCCTTACAACTCTTTCACCTTTTCATAGGCCGACTCGGCATTACACCCCTCTTTTACAAGTATTCCCTCACAAACCTCCCATGGGACTATCTCTAAGCTCTATAAGAAGGGACTCTTAACTTTAAAAGGTTTGCAACCATGGAAGCATGGAGAGTTTTTGTTCTACTTTCTTACTATTCAATGCGGAAGGAATTTGTGGTATTTATAGACCCCAAATCTTCTTTAAAATTTGGCGACCAAATTCAAATCCCACGAGTTTTTCAAAGGTATTGATACCAAGCTAGTATTAGGTAGTACCATCATTTGCCAAATTGACAACTAGTGGTACCATTTTTGTTTGTCTTTGGGAGGTGGCACCGTTAGCCTAATCGATATTGATCTTGGGTGGTATCCTGGTCAATCTAATGTTGTACCAGGGCTTTATGTAGTTTGGGAGACTATATGCAGCCGCGGTAGGTGATAATAAGCCCAATCGGGTGAGTAAATAGCGTGTGACTTGATACAGAATCTTTTTGCTTATTATATTTTTGGCATATATCACTTTATAACTATTGCATATATATATATATATATATATATATATATATATATATATATATATATATATATATATATATATATATATATATATATATATATATATATATATATATATTATGATTTCCTTGGATTTACATTGCAATAGGAATCGGATCATGATGAGAACGCGATCTAAAGATCGATTCACCTTTAAACACAAATCCTAAATAATCTTAGTTATAGGTTTTTTCTTTAGAAGATATCATGATCTTCTTCGGTTCCGGTGGTGTCTTTGTATACCCATCCATATGATGGATCGTCTTCGATCTTTGCTACATTTTCATTTTGGGACACTAGGGATAGTCTGTACAAGTGCTCATTGGAGAAATGATTCGCATTGAAAGCAAGCGGAATGCTGGATGGCCACTGATGCCTGAAACAATGGAAGTTACCAATTTGCAGCCCTAGTGGTGTATCTAGTCCTTAGACTTGAGACATGAAGGAAGTATTTATATGAGTGCTCCACTCTTTGGACCAACTTATAGGTTTGGTTTGTTTTGAGATCTATGTAAAGCGTCATTGGGAATGAATTTCCCTTGACGAGGGCTATTGAGTAAGGATAAATTTGGATCATCCATCTACAAATCCCGTCATGGGGAGTGGAATAACCCATGTGTTCTTGCCTAGACAAATCCCTAACTAGGGAAATAGAGAAAAGTTTGGTTCTACAGTTTTTTGATTATGAAACCACTTGACTATGTGTTTATTTTAAACTGCATTTTGAAGAATGCAGGTCAAACTCGGGATTAGAGAGTTGTTGTCTGCCGTTTACCCGTTCTTGTACAGGAGGCGATCCGTCGGGGGATATTGCGCAGAAGGCTTGAGCGTTGGGAGATCGGGCCAAGTGTGATGAAGATATCTTTATTCTTGAGCCAAGATCTATGATCTTGATGTTATTCTGATCTACAGTTCCAGAAGACCTCTGTAAACTTTGTTATCGATTATTGATAGTGGAAGTTTGAGGTGGACTCACCGGTCCGTCGATTTTCAGCATTGGGTTTCCGCGTTAAGATTTGGTCTGTTTATTGTGATTAATTTATTATATTGTTTATCTTTGTCCATTTGATTTAGCATTTTGATATCAAGTCCTTACGATGAGCCATCCGTCCGTCCATTTTCCATCCCTCCGTCCATTCCATCCTTAAGACCGCTCAGATCATCCGGTCCGGTCCATTCCATCCATCCATCCATCCGGTCCATCCATTCCTTTCCTTCCGTCCATTCCTGTCCTCCGTCCGTCCGTCCATCCTTCCATCCATCCATCCTTTCATCCAGTCCATCCTTCCGTCCATTCCATCCATTCCATTCCATCCTTTTCCTTCCATCCGTCCTTCCATCCTCCTTTCCATCCTCCTCCATTCCATTTCCTCCTTCCTTCCGTCCATTCCATTCCATCCTCCATTCCATCCACTCCATGTCCACTCCATTCCTTTCCTTCCATGTCCATTTCCATTCCATCCATCCTCCATTCTTTCCTTCCTCCCTCCATTCATCCATTTCCATCCATCCATCCACTCCTGCTCCATTCCGGTTTCCTCCATTTCCTTCCTCCATCTTTCCTTTCCGTCCATCCTTCATCCGTCCGTCCTCCATTCCATTTCCTCCTTTCCATGTTTCCATTCCTTCCGTCCATTTCCATTCCATCCATTTCCTTCATCCGGTTTCCCGCCCTCCTTCATCCATCCGTCTCCATTCCATTCCTGATCCGTCCATCCATTCCTTCCATCCATCCTCCTCCATCCTTTCCTCGTCCTTTCCTCCTCCTGTCCTCCTATCCATCCGGTCCATTCCATCCACGAGGAAGCGTTGTAGTTGAATCGATAGCATGCTTTACAAGGATAGAATATTTATGTGAGTAAAGAGATCCTTGCAAAAAATATCTTCCAAGAAGGAATCATCAAATTTATTTCTCAAAGGCAATATTTTTCACATGATAAGTCTAAAAGCCATGAATATGCTAGATGATAATCATTTTTGTCAGAATTAATGATGTGAATCAAAATCGAATAATCAGTTAGGCTGAAAATTTAATTTAACACTTATGAAGCATAAATTCTATGTTGGTAAATATTTTATTAATTCGTAGGCGGCAGTCAATCGCCGGTGCATCATCCTCTCGTTTGGTATTACCAAATCATGTTGACTCCAGCAACTTCTAATCTCATGAAACCGATTTTCAATCCTTTGGTTCGATGCACAGACTTCATGGCATGCTCCTACTCAACGTCCAATCTTACGGCATATTCACTTCCATTAATGTGATTCTTCTGCTTTAATTGAATTGTCTTTCCTTGATGAGGTTAGTCACATCCTTAAACACACATTATATCTTAACTTCATCGAATTGATTTTTCATCAAAATTAAGATTCAACATATACAACATGCAAGTTAAAGTGATAAAGTACTCAAATAATATAATAAGTAAAGAGTGTGTATTATGTCACATGCCATCCCTCGTATGATTAGCTTATGAGACTTAATGACTAGCAATCTTTCCATGACCTAAAAGTCGATAACATGTATCTGATCCCAGACAGAATTTTGGCGGCTCAAAGGATAATATGAGATGGCTTCATAAAATGGATTTGTGATATTATCTTCTTCGTATGAAACTCTTTCCTTACTACATATCCTCAGACCCTGATCTCACTAATAAGCTAGAACCTCCTCCGGAACGCCAGATGAGACCAGAGGACTTCTCTCATTTGAGTAATGTACCGTAGTTATTAAGTAATACAAGGATCGACTCCTCACTACACGATGCGACTCTAATCTGTAATGAACTTCTTTCATTCAAACTCCTCCTTTAGCACCTCTACTATAGCAATTTTCTTGCCTCTATGGTCGGAGTTAATAGTAGTATCTTGGCAAACTCTTCGACAAACTATTCTATTTCATTCGAGGGTGAATACATACCTAAATTAGATTTGCTATCATCGACATCGAATTAGAAATGAGGAGTCTACTAGTCATAGGTGCCTAACAAGTCACTCCGTGGTGATGACACATGTGACAATCTGAGAGTCTTTTGCTTATTATATTTTGACATATATCCTTTATAACTATTGCGTATATATATATATATATATATATATATATATATATATATATATATTGTGATGTCCTTGGATTTTACCCAATGGAAATCGGATCGTGATGAGATCCGATAATGAGATCCCGATTCGCAACTGAAAACCTGAATCCTAAATAATCTGATTAGTATGTTACTTTCGAGATGAACATCGTGAATGTCCAAACGGACTAATTATGTTGTATACCCATCCATATGATGGATACCAAATGAATCTCGTAGTTGCTTGTGTGGACACAAAGGGATATAATCTGTAGTGCTCATTGGAGATAAGGTTCAATGATTGATCGCTTATGGAATGTTGGATAGTTGATGATGCCTTATTGTCGGTGTGATTCCGTGAATGTGGTATATCTAGTCATTAGACTTGAGACACTAAGATGTCCTGTATAAGTGATCCACTCTTTGATACAAGACTTATAAGTTTGGCTATCCAATATCTAAATCTGTTGGTCATTTAGGAGTGGTAATTAGGCCTTGAGGGCTATTAAGTGTCGATAGAGTTATCCACTCCTGAAATCATGAGAGGAATATCCATGTGTTCTTGCTTTCGGAAAAATCCTAGCTAGGGTCATTGGTTGAGAGAAGAAAGAGTTCTCTAGGAGAATCCATTAGAGCATGACTTCGGTAGAAGCCGTGTAATAGATACGGCGCACCATGCTTGATATATGGTCTGCGGAATATTAGATGGATGAGGGACTATAAGTATCTGATGGCGAGGGACAAACATGTCGATGGTTGGATTCCCCCTATATGCATTCACGGGGACTCTGGCGTAGTGGCCTGAAATGCGTCCGTGTGAGTAGATGAGTCAGTGAATTGCCAAAGATAATAATTCATTGAGTTAGAAAGAGGATTACATTGCTGACTCACGGCCATTTCGATATTGGGCTAGAGGAGTACACACACGCCTTGATAGAGGCATTAGGTAGGTAGAGGTTGGATATGAGATATCGGCGGAGCCTTGTCTATTGGATGGGATCCAATACCCACTAGGGAAAGGACCCATTAGGGTTTGACAGGGACCTCTATAAATAGGAGGATTCAGAGCCTCATAGGCTAAACCTTTACTTGTCTCCTATTCTCCTCTCCCTCTCCACAGAAACAGGCACGGAGTTTTGAGGAGGGTGCGTACTTAGCCCTACTTTGTGGATCACCGCTAGAGAGGAGGGCCGGCGACTTCACCTCTCCTAAGATCTGCAAGGAAACAGGGATATCGATCTCCCTAGGTATCCTGATCTACTCTATACGGTTTAAATTTCCGCGGATTTTGCATACCAATCTTAGCCACGGTGACGAATAGTATCTCTTTGAAGTCGGGTTTTCATTTCTTACTCTTCCATTGCATGTGATGTCGCCCCAAGATTTCCCTGATGGTATGTCGAGCCTGGTTGTTTGTGCGAATAATTGGTTTTGAACTCGCGTGTGTTGTGTTTGGAAAAACTTTTGATGTCAAAATCGTTGGCCAAAAATGAAAGAACTGGCAATGGTGCTGCCCTTGATCTAGTTCATGCAAGCGCAGCCGCGGGTAAGGCAGCATAGGGCTGCGTCTACAGCAGCCGGTAGCTGACTATTTGCAACAGACTTGTGTCGAGACTGGCAGCGAAGCGGCGCCAGCGAGGGTAGTGGTGCTCTTAGCCGCTGCTCAGCGGTGAAACCCGACAAGTAGCCCAAAGGGACAGCACCGCTTATGGGCATTGCCCTACGGGTAGAACCACCACCCTTGGAAGCGGCGCCGTGAGGCGTAACTACCGAAGCGGCAAACTGTGAGCATTACTTGCTGGCGAGCGGCTCATGACCCACGGCCCAGCTGATGAATTGCCGCCCGATGGGCGTGCCGCTGTGAAGGCGAGGCAATTGCCCCGCCCGCTGCACAGGCCGCCCTTCTTGAGGGTGGCGGCAGTAGCTTCTTTAAAGGAGTAGGGCATTAGGTTTTTAGGCAAAGACAATTTTACCCCTCAGAATTTGAAAATTCCAATTTCTATCTTTGTCCAAATTATGAAAATGCCTATCAGATTCAAAAATTTCTTATATGTCCTTGATTTCAAAATACTAATTAATTAAAATATTTAGTGAAGTTATTATGTTTTATCATTATCTAATAGTCGTACATGATTATGATTATTTTATACATATGATGTATGATGTGTGGGCGGATGATGCGTAGATAGTGTGATGGTATTATCTTTGTGATTATCATTATTGAGGTCTGCGAGCCTCTATTATATTTCTCATTTATTATCGGTCCTGCGTGCCACGATTAAGTTGTAATCACATGAGGAACCACCGGCTGAGGCGTGGATCTGATAGCGGGACCACAGGGCGAATAATGATCGCGTCATGAAGATGCATTAAGATATCAACGGAACCCGATGAGAGCGAGATGGGCGATCCACCGGGGCATAGAATGCACCATTGCACACATAGATCTTGATATGAGTGATTAGGCCTAACGGGCCTAATCACATTAGGTTAATAGTCCATGATCATCACGGTGTGATTGCTTATACACGTACTAGATATGTATATATATTTGCACATCACGATCTGAATATATATGAAATATATGTATATGTGTGACATATGTCATATTAAGGAGACCAAATTATGAAACATCTCGATAATATTAAATTCGGTAAGCGATGAGGCAATTAGATTGACCCGTGGCCTTCCATCGTTATAAGTAAGGCAGATTCTGATCACGGGTTGAGTTGGTCAAGTCCCTCGAGACTCACCTGCTTCGTGATTCACTATCTTGCTTACGACATAGAGATGTCACGGTGACTTGAGGACATGGTATGCTTGAATTGAGCCCCTCGGTATATAATCCGTCGATTCATCTTGTAATGAAGGTGTTAACTTAACCAAGCATCATGGTTGGTCAGAGTCCCTGAGGCCATGAGTGGTGATTCGGAGGCGAACAGGACAGGAATTACATGGAGTTGTATTCGGCAAAGAGTTGCCTACCTTTTAGGCTTAGTGCGATTAATTCGAGTCCCTCGAGGTTACACTAGGCAGCTAATTGGATCGATCCCCATTAGAAGTCCTGCAAAGACTTAGTTTAAATCAATGCTAAGGGTGTCAGCGTGACTCATTATTAAAATAGTGGGAGCATATTAAGATGAAGTCCATATCTTAATAGTTTATTTCTTACCAAAATCTGCATGTTATTCATTTCTGCTGTATCTTTATTTTAGAAAACATAAACTTTCGTCCCTTATGTGGCATACTTGATGTCAGCCCTTCCTTTGGTCAAATTATATGGATTGAAAACAAAGTAGCGAGATTGTTCTTACAGCATGAAAATGGTATGCATCCTTTCCATTCCGGGCTCCCTTTGGGCTCCATTCCATTCCATCCATTCCTTCCATCCATCCATCCATCCATCTCAAGTTTCAAGCCGGTCGATCCATTCCGGCTCCTTCATTTCCTCCATCAGGGCTCCTCCAGATCTCAGATCCATCCGTTATTCCGGCATCCATCCATCCGGTCCGTCCATCCTTTCCATTTCCATCCATCAGATCCATTCCGTCCTTCCATTTCCGTCCTCCATTCTCCATCGTCCGTCCGGCTCCATCCTTTCCGCTCGATCCATCCTGTCCATCCATCCTCCGTCCTTTCCTTCCTCCATCCATTCCATCCATTCCATCCTCCTTCCGTCCTTCCTCCCTTTCCTCCTTCATCCTTCCTTCCTTATTCCTTCATTCCTCCATCCTTTCCATCCTTTCCATCCATTCCATTCCATCCATTTCCCTCCGGCCATCCGTCCATTCCGGCTCCTCCATGTCCATCCATCCATTCCATTCCATTCCATTCCATCCATCCATTCCTTCCTTCCATTCCTTCCTTTCCGGTCCATTTCCATGTCCATCCATCCATCCATCCATTCCTCCTCCATTCCATTCCATCCATCCATCCATCCTCCTCCTCCATCCTCATCCTTCCATTCGTCCATCCATTCCATCCATTCCATTCCATTCCATTCAGCTCAGATCTCCTTTCCATCCATCCATCCGGCTTTCCTCCATCCTCCATCCATTTCCTTCCTCCATCCTGTCCACTCCGTCCATCCATTCCTCCGGGCCCATCCATTCCTCGACCCTCCATCCATTTCCTCCTTTCCATCCTCCATCCATCCTCATCCTTCCATTCCATCCTCCGTCCTTCCTCCCATT